>JAWPHD010009892.1:0-99194 GCA_037043455.1 Cyrtodaria siliqua
ATTAGTTTTAAATCGTTCCTTGTTATGTTGGCATGTGTATGTTAGACTTGTCAACATATTTGATGTTTGATTTCCATTACAACTATATCAAAAAAAAATATGATAGAAAAGCTAATGGTATTATTGACTGATACCGATTCCTTGTGTATGAACTAAAAACAAAGATGTGTATGCGGACTTTTACAAGGATAAAGATCTGTTTGATAATTGTCATTATGACTCCAAAAAGTCAGTTCCATTTTAATGATAATAAAAAGGTTATTGGCAAGATGAAAGATGAAACTTGTTGAATAACCCATTGTTGAATTTGTTGGGTTGCGAATTAAACTATATTCGTATGTGCTAGATAATGAGGTTAGTACAAAGAAATGTAATGGTGTTAAAAAGTGTGTTGTTAAAAAAGCTATAGCACATTGATGATTAAAAAAAGATTTTGTTTACGGCAAACAGAAGCTCACCATGAGATGAAAGTCATTAGATCCACAAAGGCATAAAGATCAGCAGCTATGCAATAAATAAAAAGGTTTATCATCTTAGGATGTACCCATACTAGATAACGGACAAGAAACGTTAGCATACAAGTAAAAAAAAATGTTATGCAGAGCGATGATGAAGACTACTGTCCGGTTCCGTCTGACTTTGCCTAATGAGTTGCAATTGTTATGTTATTAAAATGACAAACCGGATTGATTAGTAGTATAGATATGAGGGGTACTCAGCGGAGTTTTCCAGAGCGGGGCTGCTTGAGGAAAACTGTTGAAATATGTTGATTTAGATCTTAGTGATATAATGAGAGTTACGCTGAGTCTCCCCTGGCATATCTTTCACTACGTTTTCTCGTGCCCCGTGACGGGAAGCTGCGCTGGTACCCCCTCATATATACCTACTTGCACCTTTATATCAATAGGATAGACATGTAGGCCGTGGCCCTTCTAGTTTAAAAGAAGTACTGTTGCGATTGTTTTGACAATCCTTGATATAAGAGCCATTTTAGCAAGTAGAGCATCCGCGGACACACTGGACCTCATCTTTGTTTTTGTTTTGTATGTTCATGTTTCCAAGTGTTAAAAAACATCCATCGTCAAGCATCTTAATTTTCTTCATTATATAAAGTATAACCTCTGCTCATATCAGTGATAACTTAGTCCTATGCTCAACCACATATTGATAAGGGATTCGTTGATGGGTACACACATTAAATGTTAATTAGTGTTGGTTATGTGTGCAAGATATTTTTGAAATCTACACTTCTTGATCGACACATCCTCACCACCACCCTTCTTCCCATCCTCTCACCCTCCACCCATCATCTCCATCCTTCTCACCACCATCCTTCTTTCCCACTCCTTCTCACCACCATCCTTCTTTCCATCCTCACCACCATCTCCTGCCAATCCTTCCTCACCACCATCCTTCTTTCCCAAACTTCTCTCACCACGGTCATCCTCACACACAAGCCTTCTTCTTCCCATCTTCTTCACGGTCATAGAAATAAGACGTACCATTAGTTTTATTCTCAGCAAGAAATTTAGACAGCAAAAAGCCTTTTTTAATGCATTTCAACTAGAAAAAGCAGAAAGGTATGTGTTATATCACCATCCCCAACCGCAAAAACACCCACACACCCAAATGTGTTATTTACGGCAAGGACGCTTTCGCTTTACACTCGTTCTCATCATGCGATTTTACAAAAGTGAGATAAAACATATTTTAAAAAACACGTAATTGTGTAAACAATACATCATTGAACCCAGTAAAGCAGGCCTCTTGTTTAAGTTGTACAGTTGTTTCTGCGTGGTTAATTTTATTAATTCCTACACAAATCAATTGTTTTTGCGGGTAAGGATATGTTTGCGCGGAAGAATGCACAATCAACATTTTCACAGTGTTCTATTTAGTTTATAACATTTAAGGGTACACAGGGAATGCATTTCACCATAGCAAATATTAGCCACACCCTTCACACCCTCACAAGCTTCGCCCCTGATGTCCTTAATTTAATGATACGTACCCTTTCTTAATTGTTTCATATCATTCATGGAGTTATCTTTGCTATTCTTCAACAACAGCCTTATAATGCGGAGAGTGATATATCTTTCTTTCTGATAGTATGTCATTCGATATATTTGGTGTTCTAAAAATCGAATAGTCGCCTGCGCTGTTACTCCGACAGCTCTTTTTTGTTTCGAATTTTCTTCATTTCTCAAAACGACTTGTCCGAAATCTTTGAAACTTGACCAGCATGTTCACTATCATTGCAAACCATTTGACAAGGGTCCAATAACTCTGTCCATATATTATCTGAATAATTGCTCTTTTTGACTTTAGATGTTCAGTTATCATGTTGAATGTAACGGTCATATTCCAAACTAGTCATTTGCACAAAAGCTTTTAAATTTGCATACATAGTCATCGTCACAACATTACACAACCATATGTGACAAGTCCCGTAACTCTGCTATGCAGTTTACCATTATTATCCCCATTTCTACTTATTTCATTATGCATGATGGATACAACCTTATAGTGTGGTGATTTCCATTAAGTTATGTGTGGTTCCAGTATTTCGATACATAGTTTCATTCAACTTTATTATGCAGTGTTTTCTATACGAAAACTATTGTGTATATACGTGTATATTAGTCGAACTAAAGCATGGGTCACAATGATCGTCTTAATAATAAATGCAGACAAATCTCAAGACCAAATAAAAACTTATCTGTATTCATACAGTATCTTTTAATCTTCATGTTACCTTCCTGTCATCTGAATATCGACGACTACAGTATGTGACTTGAACAAAGCCTCCACAAACTAACACCATTATAAAAATCGTCGTACATATAACGCATGCGTTATACTTTTCGTGTTAACATTATCACGATGAGATAAAAACCTACTTTTGTAAATCTAAGAACATGGACCCCACCATCTATCTAGTTGTAATACTGTGGACCAAGGGCTCTTGAAACTGTCGGTTACCGGTTGTGAGTCGAATGTTGTAAGCTGTACCGATTCCCATTTTCAAAATCGTGAATAAATAAAATGGTCCAGAAAATGTATAACTGAATACAATGTTATTACAACACTGAAATCCCCATGTAAATAAAACGCATGTTTTTGCTATACATTCATGCGGTATGTATAATTTAGTCTAGTGCAATTCATGAGTGGCAAAGATAAAAACAAAACAACGAGAGATATATAAAACTTGTTTAAATACATAAAGTAACAGCAGCGACATGTTGTGTTGACCCTGTTGTCGAGTAACACGATTCGTCTCAATAGCGCATGCGCCGATTTTATTTTTAAGGAACACCTCGCTGAAGATCTCGATTGTAAGTGAGGAGAAAATGTAGATTCTTACATATGGCGGGGATTATACAGTACTGGTTATACCCAGATATAAGGAGATGAATTTATTAAGTTTTTATCTAAAGCTTGTTTTCAAATACTGTCCATGTATTATTTGACAATATTGTTCACATCACTACGTGGTCCCAGCTTAATTCCATTAAGTGGTGGATAAGCTTATACTTAGACGGGAATTTGTTAACGCACATCTTGACAATAAACTATGTTTATAAAAAACATGTTTTTACTGGTAAAATACGATAACCTGTTTAAAATAACCTATTAATGTTTTACTTTTACAATAAGAAAACGCTTTAAAGCAGACATTAAGGTTATATTTCATACCCCAGCTAACCCCGTTTTCTGCTTTTTTGGCGACGGGGGTTGAGTTAATACTCGCACCACGTAATGAACATTTCTTGACTAAAATATTGTTTAAACCCAGGACTAAGTGGTGTATTGATCGTCATACATAAGTCCCACATCTGCTGTAAAACAATATGGCTAATCAAACAAGTTAAAGTGACACTGTGTTCCATTTTTATTGCCTAAAAATAATGCTACAAAAATACGTAAAATACCAATCAAACTAGCAATGAAACATCACTTATATTTTCAATTCAAATAGTAGATCTACAACAGAGGATGAAGAAAATTATTTTATAAACAGCTTTCAAAACATTGTGATAAATATAATGGAATAGTTAATTGATATTATTAAGTTATCATATCAATTTAATAATAAAATGAAAACATGCATGTAATATATATATATACATACCGGTAAAGAATAGTATACATCTTACAAGACCCTTTCTGGAGCGACTGGATCACGAGGATCCGGGAAAATATGGTATTTACAATGATAAAGTGAGAAATTATCAACCAAACAGTGCTTTAAACTTACAAATATCGAGCGCTTTCGGCAATATATAAATATACTACTCAAAATTTGCTAAGGATCACCTTTTTCTTGCTGAAATAAAAAGCATTATTTCTATTTTACACGAAAATTATTTAGGGAAGTGTATGGTCATGTGATCTCATGACTTGATCTCAAATTGTGGAACTTGTTGAAGTATCAATGAAATTAATATCGTTATTGTGAATTAATTTCTAATACAAATTATCTGGAAGAATTAAAAGTGATCTTAGCAAATTCAGAGTAGTATATATAAGTGGTATGTATAACCTTTTATGAACTAAGGGTAGTGATCACGTACAGTTAAATCAAAATGCATTAATTATTTACACGTGCTTCGTTGAGATTTAAAATATCGAAATTTTCTAACGAAGCAACGTGGTGAACATAGGTCATTAACCTTACATCACTACTCTCAGTTCATAAAATGGTACTGTATATAAAAAATAATTGAATAAATGTTATCATATTAGAAGTGGTCGTGCTTTTTTCATACTTAATTGACGACAATATATGCACATTTCGAAATAATTTTATAGTTGGAAAATGCGTCATTTTACTTAGTTTGCGGCGTATTAGGATTTTGTGTTTGTCTTTTTCCTTTTTTTTTTACGTATTTGCAAATCATTAATATTAATTATTATAATGTTTCAAAGACAATTTCCTTTACATATAACTAATAGCGATGATATTACACACATATAATATGGTTTAAAGCTTGAAATAATACAGAATTAATGAACTGAGGGCTTTATATAAATGATTGAGAAATAACTAAGCGATCACATGAATAGGACACACAGGCAAAAAGTGGTAATAAAATGAACCGCACATGCAAAAAGTGGTATGCCGAGGTTTATCAATATAATTTCATCTCCTATGAGTTTATCTTATCTTCCACTTTTTATGTAGATAATAATTATGTTCTGTATCATAATAATACATTGAAATAATTTTCAGAATTAATAATTGTCCAATATTGATTCTATATGATTCTTTATAAGAGGTATCAGTAATTGAATTTCCTTCTTACTTTTATCGCCTGACTTCAATGACTATACTTTTATGAAAATCAATTCAACAAGTCATACTACTCATTCTAACCTATATGGTAGTATTACATATTTTTATTTGACAAGAAAAACAAAATTGCTCACGGTTTATGTAGGCAAAACGTAATTAAATTGGCAATTAATGTAACTTCAAATAAACGGGGAAACAGAATGCGTGGCCTATATTGGCAAGTTGTATAAACCATTGTACGACAATAAAACAATATTTAAAAGCACGATTTCTGAAAATTAAAGCTATAACATATTTAATATAATCAAAGCTAACATCTTTTAATTTTTCAATATACATGTCTTTTTAAACCGAAATTACGGTTTATTTCGTACCCCAGCCCAGCAAACCCCGTTTTCGCTTCATGGAGAATCATTGGGGAAACGAAGGCCTGGCCTAAATTATGACAGATATTTCTACAATAAAACCAATATTTAAAACATGTTTTTACTGAAAAAAATGATTACTGTTTTACTGAAAAAAATGATTACCTGTTTAAACTATCACTTAAATATTTTTTCTTTTTCATATAAATATATCAGATTAACGCATGAAAAGGACACGCAAGCAAGAATTAGTTTATAAAAAGGACGCACAAGCGTTTTCAATAAAGCGCATATATCAAAGTTTGCATTTTTCTTTCCTCTCTATGATTTGTTCATGGTTTCCTCATCCTATTTCGAGGTTATGCGAATACAATCTAAATAGGCCGAGAATTATTTTCATTGTTTTATCTTCATCGATATGTAAATAATGTTGCAAGTCAAAGTCGTGTTTAAAACGACAGCAAGACGTTGATTACTCTTAGTTATATCTGCATACCAACTTGTTTTTTTCATAAAAAGCCAATGAAAGAGTGATTTTCGATTCAACAGATAGAACCGTATTAATTAAGTATTCCGACATATTAGGTAGTATTGAATAGTTTTCCTTGATAAGCAGGAACTTTAACTATACTTACGGCCTGTGTAGACGAAACGTTATTACATGGGCAATTAATGTTCATTTAATAAAGAGCATTGTCATGCAACATCGTTTGAAATAATAAAACATATTTCAATTGAATTTTCTTACCAAATAGTATAGAACCTAGATAGTATTTTGAAGTTAAGGACTTAAAATTGTTTTGTAAATAATTAAGTTTATGCTAATCATACGCGATACTTAACGATGAAACACATTTATATTGTATCTGTTCGTCGTAGATGGATGAAGCAAATAAGCATATTAAAATGAAATATAAGTAGGTTTAAAATTAGCATGTTCCAATACACATCCTAACACAAATTCTTACTTTGCGCAAAACATTCCCATTTGCGCAGAGACACTTAATGCGTGGTGTATGTATCTAAACCCCCCCCCCCGCCCCCCCCCCCCCCCCCCCCCCACCCAGCGCAATTCCGGAATAGTCCTGCGCAATTCCGGAGTCGTTGTGCATTTTAAGAATTCTTACTTTGCGCAGAGCAATTCCGGAATCGTCCATATTCTTACTTTGCGTAGAACATATTCTATTCTATAACAAACAAGGCAGCATCAATAGGCAATATAACACATAACTGATAAGGTGGGTGGTGGGGGGAAGCCTAGAAAGCCACATAGCAAGTACTCAATGACTTGGCAGAAGACAGAGCAACCAGAGAACCAGTCCTTTGAGGATTTAGGTAGACGTCATCATGTGGTCCACAATCTGTCCGGCCATCGCACAATCAAAGGGGAAAGCATAGTGGCGAACTGTAAATGGATCAATTGCCATTTCGCACAGTTATGCCCCATTTAATAAAACTTTAACCTGCAACCTGAACAAGCTCATAACTTGACGGCGTATTAGCCTACGGTCGTGAAGATTTATACAGTGCTTCCATATGAAATATTCAAATGCCACTGACAAATCTGAATTTCTATGTTCTGTAATTCATTGTGAACAACATATAGATAGTTTAACGTAGTTTCCTATTGTGGATATGTATGCATTTATTTCAGCACCTCTCCAAATTTGGCAGAACCATTGAGAATGGTAATTAGTTTGCGTTGCTTTATAGTGGTCTCATAGAAGTTTATACTTCTATAGACGGATCCCTATAAAAGCATAAAGAGTGACGTCACTTTGAAGCATATCGTAAATTGTGTGTCAGAAGTACCACAATCAATTTGGAATGAGATGTGCTGGAATAAGGAATATATGTAGCAAGCAGGTTGCAAGTGGATTACCAGGCTTCTATAAATTATATGCACCAAAGTAATAAAAGTGCGTCGAAGGCCATCTCAACCCCAGAAAATATTGACTAGAACAGTTTAATATGGTGCAGTATAGCGCTTTCTAGAATCCACAAATACCTATTTAGTTTATGACAGGCAAACATGGGTATTGTGCGTATAGGCAGTTACGCCATTGAGTTTAATGCGGGTCTTGACACATATGCAGGGCAATATTCTGGTCGTTTTTGGGGCCGAAAATACACCCCATTCCTTTCGCCTAAAATTATGTATTTACACCCTTTTGTCTCGCCCACGATAGTGGGTAGCGAGACATAGCCGTCATTTTTCCGGCAGCGCCAGCGGCCGCCAAATTTTAAATCAACTATATATCTCAACCCCCGCTGCTCAAATTTTAACTTTGTCAGATGCTTTACTGGGTCAAGGGACATCAAGTAAATCATATTTTGCGTTATTTTCCCAAAACTTAACCTTGGATAGGTAACTTAACCTCAGTTAACTGTATGTGATTGCCTCATGTTCTTTGTTTGATACTTGGTCATATGTATTGTTGGAATTGGTGGACATCACTGAATGGCAAAAATTACCAAGGTCACGGTCATATTTTGCTTATTTTCCCCAAACTTAACCTTGGTTAGGTAACTTAACCTCAGTTAACTTTATGTGATTGCCTCACTTTATGTTTGTGATACTTGGTCATATGTATTGTTGGCTTTGATGGACATCGTTGAACGACATAACATACCAAGGTCAAGGTCGTGTTTTGCGTTATTTACCTTAAACATCAGTTTGGTTAGGTAAGTTAACTTCGGTTAACTTTTCCTGATCACTTTAACTTCTTTCGTTGATACTTGGTCATTTGTATTGTTGGCTTTTGTTGATATCACTGAACGACAAATAATGCCAGGGTCAAGGTAATATTTTGCGTTATTTTCCTCAAATTTAACCTCGGTTAGGTAACTTAACCTCAGTTAACATTTTGTGATTGCCTCACTTTATGTCTTTGATACTTGGTCATATGTATTGTTGGCATTCGTGGACATCGCTGAATGACAAACAATACCAAGGTCAATGTCATATTTGTGTTATTTTCTCCAAACATAACCTTAGTTAGGTAACTTAACCTTGGTTAGGTAACTTAACCCCAGTTAACTTTATGCGATTGCCTCACTTAATATCTATGACTCTTGGTCATATGTATTGTAGGAATTGGTGGACATCGTTGAACGACAATTACCAAGGTCAAGGTCATATTCTGCGTTATTTTCCCAAAACTACACCCTGGTTAAACCACCTAACCTCAGTAACTTAACTTCTTATGATTACCTCACTTGTATTTGTTTGATACTTGGTCATTTGAAGTGGTGTCTTTGATCGACATCATTTAAGCACACATTTTAATAAATATTTCATATGCCGTTCGCCGCGTTGGGCGGGCGAGTCACCCTCAGACCGAGGTCTTGTTTATGTTAAAAATATGAAATTTTTGTTTGTGTGTCTGGGTCGGGGATTGGGAATTTTAAAGTCATTTTAAACGATTTTTAACGTCGGAAAAATTCCACAACAACTATTACGTTAGCAGGGGGGTAACGTGTATCAATGTGTGCATCATGTGATGCCAACTTTGCTCGTCAATCGTTAATCTTGATAGTTAAGCTATCTGCAGTATTAAAAAGGAAATTATTGAAGGAAAACCAGAGTTAAAACGTGTTTCAGGTCACGATAACCTCGTCTCTCTGGCCAAATATCAGCATACATTTCAATAATGAAATAAACATTACTGCAATGCGTTTGCACCATGTAATCGCAAACTACAGAAACTACTTCCCGGTGGCTACCATGATGATATGTCAAAAATAAACACTGTATACCTGTAATTTGGTATATGACGTGTGCTGTACGGCTCAAAAAAGATTAATGGCACTAAATAGGCTGCTTTGCTGTATCAGCGGACGATTTTCATTGCGATTTTATTTCGTAGTAATTTGTGTCCGATGCAAAGGAGAGCACACGTCGGTGACAACAAGAAAACTGTGATACAAAGTAGATACAAAGTTGATATAAAAATCGAACAGGAAATGTAACATTCAATGACGACAGTCAACCACAAATACACACAAAAACAAAGACAACTTTAAAGACGATTAAAAAGCAAGCTAATGCATCACAAACGCAAAAGGGTTGACAATAATGCTACCGCCTTGGAACGGTCAGTGGCAAAAAAGGCCGATGAGGGTTTAAACCAGGTTCTAGGGTGCACCAAACCTCACTCTTAACCTATTGTCATCCCAATGAACGGGACAGTGTAAATAAAGATATCCCCGCCAGGTTAACCTCTCTAACAAACAAGGCAGCATTAATAGGCAATATAAGTAAAACACATAAATGATCATGTATATATAATATAAAAACAAAAACCTAGAAAGCCACAAAGTCAGTACTCAGTGGTTTGGCAGAAGCCAGAGCGACAAGAAAACAAATCGTTAAGGGTATGACAAGACAATATTAAAGACAAACATCAAACGCTACCGTCCCATTAGGATTTAGGCAGACGTCATCATAGGGTCCACAATATGTCCGGTCATCGCACAATCAAAGAGGAAAGCATAGTGGCTCAATGTAAATGGGTCAACCGCTAAAAATCACAGGCCCGTCATAACGTTTGAACACGAAGTATTTTGATTGGGTTTAATATATCAAGTGAAATAAATAAACTAGATGTTTCATACCTAACTAGCAAACTGTCAATCTTTGGTGTATCTCTGTTGCATTGTGCGGTAATGAAAGCCACAATAAAGACAATCTCCCGATTTAGGTTTTTATTTTATTTGTTTAATTAGTTTAAATTATGCAAATCTGATCACTTTCCACTGTCTTATCTGAATAAAACAATGCTCACAATCACTACAAGAGTTATAAAGTAAAAAAACATGAAAACGATATATGAAGACAATATCCGTGGGTAAACACATGGTGTCCAGTGTTAGAAACATTTACCCGACATGAGCTGGTGAACATGAAGTTACAAATAAAGACACGCCTACAAAGAAGAAATCGATTGATATAGGAATCTGTAACTTTAAACACTATTAAAAACGTTTACAAATAAAGGCATGCGATTTCACTGAAGGCTCAACCGATGTGGTTTTCCTTCAATAACTGGGGCGTCCGTGGCCGAGTGGTTAACGTCTCTGACTTGAAATCACTTGCCCCTCACCGCTGTAGGTTCGATCCCTCAGGGGCCTAGGAATCTTTATGTGAGGAAGCTATCCAGCTGGCTTACGGAACGTCGGTGGTTCAACCCAGGTGTCCGCCCGTGCACGAAAATTGCCCGGAGGGGCACCTGGGGTCTTCCTCCACCAATGGAAGCTGGAAAGTCGTCATATGACCTTAGCTGTTGGTGCGACTATAAAATCCAATTCAATCAATCAAATCATTCAATAACTTTTTGCCTTGTTACCTAACCACAATAATGAAGACAGCCGATGAAACTGCATGCATGTCTCCACAATGAATAAAAGAAATACTTCTTCATCAATAAAGAAAACAACACAATTTACTCACGATATCGTCTATCAAATGTTGTGATCCACCATTTTGTACTCATTCAACCGATAGTGCTGCCTAAGAAGCGCCCTCTACACGTTCACCCCCCTGGTTAGTTTAAGGCGACGTTACATTCAAATAACAAATTGAACTTGTTCGAAACACGATAAAGCTGAGAGATGGGCGTACATTGAAAGTTGTGAAAATGTGTTTGTATTATGTTCAATCTTTCGAAAATATGTGTATAAAATACATAAAAATCCATGTCCGATGAAAATAAAATATTTCCAGCGGGTTACATTGTGCGAGATCAAAACCAGGTGTTTAGGACTTGAAATACATTGAAACCGCGAGCCTTCGGCCGTTGGTATCGATGGTTTTCAAGTCCTGGCCACCAGGTTTTGAAATATTTTATTTCTTAAATATCTATAATGGAACATGTGGGATCTTAACAAACAGTTTTAAGAAACGTTATTCATAATGTTAACTCCTGTTTAGTATGCTCCCCGAAAAGCGAGCAGATAATTGCCGCTTTGTCCGTCCAGCGAGTTTCAGCGAGCATTACATCATTAAATTAAGTCTTCATTTTCTATTATTTCATTTCACTGTAAAATAGAGATTAAAGACAAGAATGTCCATGCATTACATCAGAACATCTTATCTTACACCTCAGTACTATAAAAGCAAATCGAAATTACATCGATTAAATAATCGTCCGCCGTTACACGCGACATATTTCTCGTTGTGTTTTCAATAAAGAAAAGAAACAGTCGTGTTAACGGTATTACTGTTCTGATCGGAACGTTGGCAAGCCTCGGTTTCAGTTAAAAAAGTTGCACCGCGGGATGGAACAGTCCATCTCCATCTGACACCTATGATCCGAACGTCTTCTGCATACAATATGTTCCTGCCATGATAGACATTCTCATATGTCACCAGAGGGATCATAATTTCATCAGTCTTAGTGTACATACTTTCGAAGTGATCGTGCAGAATATATATTTCCATATACGGTCATCATGACCTTGATCATTGACCTACTGACCTCGAAACCAGTCAGTGTCCTCCCGCCTTTTAAAGTTGCATGACTATGAGTTTATATGGTTTCGAAGTTATCGGCCAGAATGCATATTTCCATATAAAGTCATGGCGACCTTGACATTTGACCTACTGACTTAAAAAGAACTATGATTGTTTTACTCACCATGGGCAATGTACCAATGAAGCTTGAAGAGTGTGTGTGTTACAGTGTCGAAGTTATCGCCCAACATGCTTATTTTAATATAAAGTAATTGCGACTTGAACGTTGACATACTGACCTGAAAATCAATAGGCTTCCTTTTCTCACCAAGGGCAATGCAACTAATGTGGGTGTTGTGTTGTCGAAGTTATCGCCCGGACAATGTCAACGTATTATGTGACTTGTTTTGTGGCACAACTCCTACGTCTCATATTGAGTTTCGATGCATTATATGTCTTGTCATACACTGGGTCGCATATAGAGTTTTTATTATTTTTATGTGAATTATGCAACAATATGTGTGGTCACAAATGAACATAAGCATAAAATGGAACATACCTGTGTTAAATTAGATGAAAATGTATGTCTGTATTCCTAATTAGAAAATCCTTTTTAAGTTTGTATACTTCAGTATATAGAAATCATCAATTAGTAATTCCTTATAAGGACTTCCTTAAATGGCTTCACTCCTATATGTATACTCATATTCAGCGACTTTTAAAAAATAATTAGGAAGTAAATGCTTATAGGAACTAGGAATCAGGAACTAACGTCACACATAGCAAATAGAGCTTCGTCCATGATAAAATGGATGAAAATGAAGTAGAATGAACTATCTAGACAAATATGTTAGTTCTACTCAAGCAATATGCAGTACCTAGGACATGGAAATTATCCGTTATACTCACATGTATCGACAGGTATTGCAATTGATTAGGCGGTAGTAACTTCTACCAGAAGTGAGTAAATGGTGGTATGTGGTAAAAAGACGAACAATAGATACATCTTCTCTCACATCGCCTAGACACTGTCATCATTTAACGAAATATAATTGAGTGTCGTAATAGCACAAGTCAAATGATGAAAATAGTCGACGTATTGCATGAGGAACCTATACACGTTGATGAGGAACAAATATACCTTAATTAGGATCATAAATACATTGATTAGGAGCCTATACACGTTGATGAGGAACCTATACACGTTGATGAGGAACATATATACCTTAATTAGGATCATAAATACATTGATTAGGAACCCTGTACACGTTGATGAGGAACCTATACACGTTGATTAGGAACCTATACACGTTGATGAGGAGCCTATACACGTTGATGAGGAACTTATATACCTTAATTATGATCATAAACACATTGATGAGGAACCTATACACGTTGATGAGGAACCCATATACGTTGATTAAGAACATATACATGTTGATGAGGAGGCTATACACGTTGATTGGGAACCTATACACGTTGATGAGGAGCCTATACACGTTGATGAGAAACTTATATACCTTAATTATGAACATAAATACATTGATGAGGAACCTTTACACGTTGATGAGGAACCTATATACGTTGACTAAGAACATATGCATGTTGATATGGAGCCTATACGCGTTGATGAGGAATCTAAACACGTTGATGAGGAACCTATACACGTTGATGAGGAGCCTATACACGTTGATGGAGAATCTATACACGTTGATGAGAAATGTATACACGTTTATTAGGAACCTATATACTTTGATGAGGAACCTATACACGTTGATAAGGAACATATACACGTTGATGGGGAACCTATACACGCTGATGAAGAACCTATACACGTTGATGAGGAACATATACACGTTGATTAGGAACCTATATACGTTGATTAGAAACCTATACTAGTTGCTGAGGAACCTATATACCTTAATTAAGAGCCTATATACTTTGTTGATGAACTCATACACGTTGATGGGGAGCCTATACACGTTGATTAGGAACATATACACGATGATGAGGAAGCAATATAAATATCGTGGCTCAAGCATTTCTGTGCAGTGTGGCGGCGGCAAAACATCCCCTGTGCTTGCAATCAGAACTGTAATTCATTCCGATCTTTGGATATCGCTGGGCCCGATGTATATATATATAGGTGGTACGCTCTCAATACTTTGTTTTTGTACTTGAATTTGGAATAGGTGGTTCCACTACTCCAGCTTTTAAAGGTTCTGAGTATTGTTTAATCACCATTAGGATATGTTGCCTGCGTTTCATTTAGTATTTGGACTGTTACCTGTGATACGTAGGCTTCATAACCTCTCCTCCCAACTAAATTCCAGTTTGTTTATTTCGCCCATTGTTTTCTCGTTTAGGTCAAAGCGTTTTGTTAGCAACTATGACCATAGGTTCTGGCCATGGAATGGTGTGAAAATACCTCATTCATTGAACGTTCCTTTTTCACCGTCATAAGCAAACCATCTGCGGGATGTCTCAATTTTTTGTACTATTGACCGGGTCTAGAGGGCTTGAACGGTAGCAAGGATTTTCACTAAACTTAATAGTAAATTCCATTTGGATCTTCTCTATGATACCATGACAGTATTTAACTGGTATTAATCGATCTAAGAAATGTCTAAAGTTATCTGGGATTCAAGATGCAGATTCCTTAACTCCACCAATCTGTGAGGAGACTTTGATTAAATGTATCGCTTACCTACACACACAGTTATTTATGTTCGAAATTCTGCCATCTAAATATTCCTCTGCGGTATCAGATGATATCACTATATTCGTTACAGAAGTTCAACACCTCTCGATTCGTGTGTTACAAATGTTCGAGTATCCAACTTTTTTAATTCGGTAGAAAAGAATCAGCCATCGCAGAAGTCAAACCGTCTACCAGTTGATATTTACATATTGTCTAAGATAGTGTGTTACATAGAGAAGTGATGTTTTGATCTCTATGATGATGTTACGATGAAAACATGTTGTACTGTACCCTCCTTCGGTTTTCTCAGATGTGGAGAATTTACCATTAAAGCCTCGGTGGACATTACCAATCTCGGGTTGACAATATGTTCTATCACCCTCCATGGGATGTGATATTTATTTTATTATACCAAACATCAAAATTCATTTAATCAGCAATTATTTTTTATTAACAACAATAAAGAACTTGAAACAAATTTTCAAGATTTAATGTTTCATGCCATGAAACATTACCATGAAACATTACCAATTGTTGACTGATCGGTAATGCACGAGATAATGATCGGTATGCACGAGATAATGTTTCATGCCATGAAACATTACCATGAAACATTACCAATTGTTGACTGATCGGGAATGGGGAAATTACATAGAGAATTTTGAGTGAGGTATAATAAAACAAATTCATTTACGGCGAAAACAAACTTATGCTTCAGAGACATAAAAGTTACTCACGACAAACGGAGAAATTTGGATTTCGTCGAACACGATCAATATAAAACATATTGCAGTCTCGGCTCGGTTTAACTGAGACTGTTCATGAACGGTAGTGGACAAAGTGTTTGCTACCGTTCACGCCCTCTAGCCCCGCGTTGAGCAGAACTCAATATTTAAAATAGCAATAGTACAGAAATTTGAGCCTTCCCGAAGATGATATTCATATGACGGTGAAAATGGAATGAGAATTTCAATGGGCACAACCTACGCATAGGTGCCACTTCGACTTGTGCCAAACTCAGAATGGAAGAACACTTAATTAAAACTCTGGGTAGATAGTCTTCTGATTGTTACACCAGGTACATACACACTGACCAAAGAACAATCAAGGACGCTCATTTGTCGATTTCAAGTTTACATGTTTTCATGTCTATTGTTCTTTATATAGTATCATTTCACGGCAAGTTCGTAGCACTACTGCACTTGCCATGTTGCATTTATTGAACTTTGCACAGTGTATCTAAGGCTGCACGAGGCCATTGCAATGTTAGTACATATAAAGTTTGTTTAACGATGCTTTTGTTAGTATTATGTTTAAAACATTATAATGACTTTTGATCATCTTAGTGTCATTTAGGACTGACTTTGTGTTATATGTAGTGACATGTAGTTCTACTTAAAAAATTCAATTTCCATTTTATTTCTATTTTCACATGCAATCTTCTACATGCACTGGCAGATACATTTATGTTTCATGAGACTTTTAACATAAATTTGATACTCATAACGTGTATATATGTATATTTTGCTTCATTTTGTTGTTACAACTGTTGCCCTTCATAACATGTGCATGCCACCGTGGGCTCATACATCGGCTCATACATCCAGTAACTCTATTCAGATGTCTCTACATGCCTTTATATATGATGTGTGCTGCTTGCCATCATATGCTTAGTTCCGGTGTCTATTTCCTGACGTTACAGGCTCATGCATTGAATGTTTTCTGCCTGACATCGTAGGCGTATGCAGTTTGCAGGCATCGTAGGCTCACACATTTATTGTTTGCTGTCTGTCATCGTAGTCTGTAACATCTTACTTCTGAAGCCTGCAATCTTAGGCTTCTTTATTTAAGTGCTCGTTTACTGCCATCATAGCTTGTGCATCTAATTCCCGTTGCCTGCCATCATAGGAGCATGCTGTCAATGTCCGAAGCCAGCCATCGTAGGCTTATACATCTCATGCCCATTGCCTGCCATCGTAGGCTGATGGATATTACACCCGTTGCCTGCCATCGTCGGCTAATGCTGTCAACATCCGAAGCCTGCTGTCGTAGGCTTATGCATCACATGCTTTTTGCCTGCCACCGTAGACAATGTTGTCTGTCATCTGTAGGCTGATGCATCTTACGCCCATTAACTGCCATCGTAGGCCCATGCTGTCAACGTCCGAAGCTGATACCGTAGGCCTATGCATCTTATGCATGTTTCCTGCCATCGTAGGCCTATACATTTCGTGATTATTGCCTGTCATCGTAGACTAATGCATCTTCTGCCCGCTGCTTGCCATCGTAGGCTCATGCTGTCAACGCCCGAAGCCTGCACCTTAGGCTTAAGCATCTCATTCCTTTTGCCTTGCCATCGTACGCCTATTTATCTCATGATTATTGCCTGTCATCGTAGGATGATGAATCTTACTCCTGTTTCCAACCTTCATAGGCTCATATTGTCAACATCGGAAGAATGTCATTGTAGGCTTATGAATATAGTGCCCATTGCCTGCCATCATAGGCCGATGTATCTCATGCCCCTTGTCTGTCATCGTAGGATGATTCATCTTGTCCGTTGCCTGCCAGAGTAGTCTAATGCTTTCAAAGTCTGAAGACTGCAATCAAAGTCCTTTGGGTCTATATGCCCTTGGCCTGCCATCGTAGGTCTATGCATCATTTATTTGCCTGCCATCGTAGTCTTATGCCTCTTGTTCACGTTGCCTGCCATCGTAGTAGGATTATGCATCTAAAGCCCGTGCCTGCCATCGTGGGCTCGGATATACACTGCCTGCTGTCTACCAGCGTATACATCAGCCTCTTTCTCTGCGTCTGCTGCCTCATGCAAGTCATCACAGATTCACGTTCACTGTATTCGTATTTATCAACCACTGCATTCACACTTGTTCCAATTCATTCCTACGTATTTGCTTATAGTTTGAACATAATTATTTTGTTATGCGTTATGAGTACTATTGTTTGGGGCGCTTGTTTCAGCCACAAGTTTTTTTGGACTTTTGAGACAAATTTCATCTTATACCTAAATAATCTGTATATCAGTGAAACAGACATTTTTAGAGGTAAATAAAAATACTTTCCTTTTCAAAATCGGTTGAGAAATACACACTTCATGCACGAAAGCAGTTTCTGATGGGCATTTTCAATGCAAAATTCTGCTGCATGAGAAATTCGAAAAATATTTTTTTTAGCAGTTTTATCTAAAAATGGTTTTAACTTGTTGTATATTCGTAAATTAAGACACACTGAAAGTTTTATAGCAAAATATGAAGGCTAACTGAAGTTATTTGAAATTTCTTCATTTTCTGCTGTCAAACCAACAAGGCATTTACATGGGAAAAGCCCCATAAAAATCATTTGGGCTGTAAAATATTTATTTCTCAACCGATTTTCCAAAGTATGGCATTTTATTTACCACTAAAATACCAATTCTTATGATATATATTGATGTACGTTTTATTTAAATAGCTCAAGCTACTGCAGAAAAACCTTTGGCTGAAACAAGCGCCGCAAACAATAATAAGTTATAGGTTAAACATATAAAGCGAGCACAGTTCATGTTTGATTTTGCGAGTTGACAATAGGGCTACCACCTTGAAACGGTCAGTGGCACAGTAGGCCATCTTACCCTACTGTCATCCCATTAAAACGGAACAGTGTAAAAAAAGAAATCACCGCCATGAACAGAACCGTGATGCGTATACTTTCTTTTCGAACTACAGTACCGGCTTCCTTACGGATCCCTACCAATGTATTAAAATTATGTAATAACGAAACAAGGTATATATATGATTTAAGCTTTTTTTCCGAATATACTATTTCTAACTGTGTTCAAGTGATTCATAAGTATTGTCTAATAATTAGTATAGGTTCCCTGTGCAGGGAGAGGAGAGACATGCCATGTGCACTTTAAAGATCTCGCTGAACTTTACAAAACTCCTGCAGGTAAACCCATCCTCAGAAACGAAGCTGTCGTGATTGTACAAGAAAGAAAGAAAAAAGAAAGAAAGAAAGAAAAAAAGAAAGAAAGAAAGAAAATAATCTGTACTTACACATTTGCTCACTAATTCTTTACAATCAGACATTCGTCATAATGTGGGATGACATACGATGATGACGCAAGTCAATCACGTCGTGTCATTTATTATAATTTCCGTAACAAATCTGGAAATTACCAAGGTTGTTCGGGTTTGGAAAGAATAAAATCGGACTAACCTCGTCGATTTCCGTCAATCGGTATCACTACTGAATCATCCGATAACGGAAATCTGCGAATAGTTTTGATTGCATTTACGGAAACGATAATGGTAATCAAATAACATATGTTTTCATAATCTTACTCGATGTGAATTACCATCTGCGTTTAAAATACCATTTCTACATCTAATTGTCTTTATGTTTCTTTGCAAAGCTTCTATTTCATCTTTTTACGGAAATATTATGTTACGGTTTTTTTTTTACGACAATAGACTACTTCTTCTGTAATCGCGTTTGCATTTTTTTTTCAGATCGTCAACCTATTGAATTGATATATTGGTTTATTCATTTTTGATTGATTCTTTCCTGTGATATCGTTGGAGCTCGTTTGCGCTCGCGACGCCAAATTCCACATCTATTCATGTTACCTTCGCCATGCACACTATGTTCATTTTCACTCAAAGGTTCCGTGGTTTGTCGATCCTCAATTATGGGTTAGTTCAGCTTTGCTCAACAAGGTCAGCATTCTTGGGGGTGAACCTCCTATCTTGCTTTCAGCCGTATATGGCCTCAGCAAGCATGGAGAAATCGGCTATAGAAGCACAGCCTTGCCCCCAAGAAAGAGTGAAGCAAGCTGGCTCGGCCACACCAGATTTAGAACGTTACATTGATACTTGTATTGTAACGTTTTCACAGTGTTATCTAATCTGTAATTTACATAATGCTTGTATTATTTTATATTCACAGTATTATCTAGTGAGCTTTTGCCAAATAAAGTTACAATTTATTTAAAGATGGTACATGTACCGATGTATTTATTCCATTCCTAAATGAAGTTTCAGCATAAATTGTTGTTTATGAAAATGTACAATCTCACTTTCACTTCTTTCACTTCTTTTTTGACCACTATATGTAAATCGGATTAGTAACACCGGAGTGCCAACTGATTTAGTTTACAATTTAGTTAACAATTTCTGTATTTTGCCTCGTTAAGACGATAGGCCTTCAGTTGGCCAGATGTCAACGAAACTTTACATTGATGATCAGTACCCAGCTTGGTTGCACATATCGGATTTTGTCGGAGTTCATCATACACACATTTTATCTGGACTAGTTCTCCAGAATCCCTGGCCGGATTTCAACGAAACATTTAAGGGAATGATCAGTACCAGGTCTAGTTGTACATTTCGATGTGTTCTGATTGACTGATTTGTTTGTGCATTTCATCGCCGGGTTTCGGTTGAATACATTTTTGCAGTATTATGACCCTTTAAAGGTTTTAATACACACACTTTTTTCAGACTAGTCTCTTATGTACTCCTGGTCGAATTTCAACGAACCTTGGCAGGAATGAAGAGTACCAAGGCTGGTTGCGCATGACATTCTGGTTGAATGATTTTGGGCAGAGTTACGGCCCTTATAAGGTTTAATACACAAACATTGTTCTGACTAGTTCTCCTGAACCTCGGGCCGGATTTCAACGAAACTTGGCGGGGATAATCAGTACCAGACCTAGTTGCGTATGTCATCGCCTTGTTCTGGTTAATGTCATGTGAACTTTTTTATCTTTGACTTAAAAATATGCTAAGAAAATAAGCTATACTTTTTTTATAATAGGTCAATTGTTTTAGGAATTGTTGTCATTTACTGTAGTTTGCCGGGTCATTTCGTTTTTACATTACGTGATCCGGGTATAAACTCTCATACCCCATCCAACCCCTTCTCCAAGAAGCGAAAACGGGGCGGGCCGGGATATGAAATAAATTCTTAATTTGGCTTAAAAGTTTGCATATTGCATATTGTAAAATTAAAACATTAATATGTAATTTTTAAAAGGTTATCGTGTTTTTTAAGTAAACATGTTTTTAAACATGTTTTATTGTCGAAATATCCGTTATAATACCATGCTAATATAAGCGTTCCCATCGTTTAATGGAATTAAGGCGGGACCATGTAATGAACGAAACCAGAGTTTTTTTCAGAAAGTTGGTATGAACGTTATATCATAGTGTTGGACATAACGTTACTATGAAAATGAGTATAGTTTATTAAATCTAAGTATTTTAGAAGTTATGGTGATTAAAAATAACCATTCACCATAGTAAATCTATGACGTCACCAAACATACTTTTTTATTGCATATACTTTAATTATAAGTCATGAGTAATAGATTTGAAGCTGGTTTCGGACATATATAATAATATAAACATGAGGTGTTGAATAACGTAAAAAACATGCTTAAACGTTGTTTAGTTTATTTCAGTATAGGCAGTACAACAATATATACAATAATTATTAATTTTATCATTACAAACGAATGCTATTCTATTAATGTTCTCACTCATGAACAAAAATGCAACTAAAAAGAGGTACAAAAGTCGAATAGAACTCGATTTCTTTATTTACACTGTCCCGCATTATTGTTATGACAACTGGGTAATATTGAGGCTTGGAGACCGTAGAACCTGTTTACCCCACACATCCCCCCACCCCACACCCAGCGGTCTTTGTTTGCTGTGACCGTTCCAAGGCGGTAGCCCTATTGTCAACCCATTTGTGTTTGTGATATGCCTTACTTCCTAATAACAATATTTTTTTTATTATATATAACCATACCAGACAACCATATACTATCAAGCTTATTGCTCTTATTTTGCCCGTGTCTCATTTTCGTCAGGTATGAAACTAATGATTATATGCAAATTATTGGTATCCAAAGAGGTTTTATGTCATCAGGAAGTTTACAAGTGTTTACTTCGCCTGATACAAAATGGTGACATGTTCCCCGACCCAGGAGTTCAACGTGTGACGTACATGCCTGACTCTTAAATCGGCCGAGTGCGGGTCAAGTCAAAGGAATTATAATTTTGGCTATAAATGACCATTCATCAAAACCTGAATGGATTGGTGACTGACAGTCTTGCGGAAACACTTGTCGAAGTACTAGTAGAGGAATGAGGTTACTTATCATGTTTACTCAAAAACCTGAGATGTGTCAAGTACAAGCGGAAATGACATGTACACGTACATGTCAACGACCCAGTACTAGGGCATCGAACTGCTATATATATCGGACTGGATTTGGTCATTGGTAAGACTCGATCGCATACTGTTTAAGATAACAGACTGATTCGAACTTGCATACTTGCCTATGTTTTCTAACGTGTAAATTGTAAATAGTAATAGTAGTTAATTAAAATATTGTTTAACGTGATCTTTACTGGAAATAAGACAAGCAGTTTGGAGATGTTTGTAGTGGTTCAGACACTGGAATTACAATCTAGACGACTTCAGCGCTTAAGATGACCATTGTATATTTATTAAGAACGTCTCCAAATTGTTTGTTTTGACCCAAATAAATTAATTTCGGACTTGTTATACTCGTATGTTTAAGCACACTACTTTGATCGTTAACGGCATGAAGTTAATGAGTTAAAATTGAGGAGCTGTTTGTAGTGGTGCAGGCAGAAATTAAACGGGATTTATAAGGTCGTAAGTGTAATTTGGGAATCCAATATATATTTGAAAGCTTGTTTTGCGTTTCGTTCTCTCCAAAATGGTGCATAGACTTATACGGAAACAACACAATTTTCAATAAGTTTGAACTGAAGTATACGAATCAATGACTCGAGTTTCAGAAAAGTAATAAAACCTTGATGTAAATTAAGACGTCAAACAATAATTATTTTTGTATTGGCTGCTTAACCAGTAGGAATTCTTAAGAAATTCTTGGATCCCCAATTTTAAATTACGAAACAAAAGAATAAGTCTCGGATGAATTAAGGAGGGGGTTGCCGCATAAAAACTAATCCGGGTATACATACTTTCAAGAATTTATATTTTCAAACAAATACATAAATAAATAAATAAATATATACATTCTTTATAAACTTTATCTTTTCGCGTCTATAGGTGTTCTTCATGTCGAGGTCGTGTAGTCAAGAACTGTAGAAAATCGCCAACTATACAATACGACCAATGCGAATAAAAGACAATACAACATTTTATAATATAATCTTAACACAATACACTAATTTAGACAACAAACTATCCAACAGGTTATTTAAGTTGATCATATGAGCATCCATACACCAATTCATATAGTTATATTACATATCTTGCGGTATGGGAATGTAAACAAGCCATGATAAAGTGACTCAGCGTTCGGTCTTTCCCGTTCAGCTAGTTGGCACAGAAATTGCCTCGTCGGTTTCAGTAATCTTTCAAAATACGGATTACGGAAATCGACGAGGAAATTCCGTCTGTCGGTGTTATACGGATAAGGCCAAGTCATCAAACGACGATGTTATATATAGGAAACATTATGAGGCTTTTACTTTTAAAGTTATGTGATAAATAGAAACTCACGTGCTTATTTAATACTGACTTTATTTAAATAGTAGGCTAAAAAGCCTCGCATTATATACTTTTATCCAATTCGCTTAATAATACATTTATTATTAAACAGGCACTCATTTAGGATCCACTATATTCAGTTACATTAAAGCATTTCGAATTAAAGGGACACATGGCAATCTTGAGTTTCATTCCAGAATTAAAATGTGCTCCTCTATTTACTTATGCTGCGCCATTTTGACTTTAAAACTGCTTGCATATAATTAAATAAAAACAATGAGATTTGAAAGTACTTCATGATTTTATCAAATGTTTAAATATACGATTGGTGCAATATTATTGAAAGGCAGTCAAATGTAAAAACAATTTGCTTTGAACTATTCTAACAATTATTATTAATGATTGAATAAATGCAAGTTAAGAGAAAAACTAACGGGACGCCGTGCGTTTTTAAAAAAATCGAGATTGCCGTGTGTCCCTTTAAAGCATATCAACATTAAAAGCTATACATATGTATTATATGAACTTAATCAAAAGCATATCAACCAGGGGCGTAGCTGTGCCTAAATCAGTGTGTAGTCACAAGGTCTAGTGGGGTCCGGGGTATGCTCCCCCGGAATATGTTTTTAACCCGCGATTTCAAGCTTTTTAAATCTGCGATTTCACAACAAAAACATCGGTACAAAACAATATAACATATTAATATGAATACTTGCTTTCTGAAAATCTTTCGAAATTTACAATCATGGTGTGTTTGGTTCCAAATGACCACGAGTAAAAATTGGTATGAACTGACCATACCCCTCCACCCTCTACCCCACTAAGTTTTTATTGCATTTTTGGCATTTATTTTTTTTATTTCTGGGGACAATGTGTAGGCACGTGCCTACAGTGCCTATCGGCAAGCTACTCCACTGACAACAATGTAAATTATATGAACTAAATCAAAATAATATCCGCAATGTATCTTATAACTCTGATGTGATATCTAGAACCTCGGCAAATAGGCATTTAACTGAAGAGAAAGGCATATTCACATAGTATAATGATAAATGTGTTGCTCTTATTTTGCCTGTGAGCATATAATTTACTATGGTCAGAGTCAGTGTATGCTCACATGCGAGCTTAGCATTAATAAATACTGAAAAAAGAGATCCACTGGAAGCCAGAAATAAACATGAGAGAAAAGTAGCAGACTCGGTTTTATTGAGTCTATTTATGAGAGGCAATATAAGGTGTAACACCAATCACGCCTACTGACACTTTAAAGCCACAAATATTGGTCTTGATGATCCCAATTGAATTGAATTGAATTGAATTGGGTTTTAAGGCGCACCAACACATGATAGGTTATATGGCGCCTAACAGGCATGGACATGCCAGGCTCATCCTCCATGTACATCGAGATAAAATATGGAAAATGGGCCTAGAACCTTCTCACTCTGAACTGCAGAGTTGCTGCAAATTCTATCGTAGAAACTCCATTTACGCTGGAGGCACGTTTATTGTTTTTCTGCCACTGCTCTTTTGATGTGGCATCTGAAACAATGCAGGGATCATGATGAAGGCCTTTAATGAATATGAACAAAAATGATAAAATGAACATGAATTTGGGGGGATTCTACCCCTTTGCCTACCCCTCCAAAGGGATCTGCAGTGGCCCTATTCTTCGCCCCGTGACCAAACGGGGCCCCCGGGAATCACACTGGTCTGATGATCCCAAAGGACCCAAATGGCCATAAGTAATAACACCACTGATTTGTAGTCAGAGCAATTGTTAAACTAGTAAACACTGTATTAATACACACATCTTAATTAAAGTTATAAGTGGCCACGAATATATACACGTCAACACAATAACCATATATAATTACAACTGATCCATATATTTCACCAATACAATGTCTAACATATTTGACTGCTTAAATGTCATATTCATTGTTATAACAAAACTACCTAGCCTTTAACTAGACATTTTCAGTTATAATCTTAAGGCAAATAATTATAAAAAAACAGAATTCTGCTTCTTCAATATTTGGTATGTTACGTAATTCGCATGATTGCTGTTCTACCTTTTAAATTATGAATCTATCAGTTTCAACTTCAATGCAGCGAATGACCGTAAGTCTCTTGGTAAATTTGAAACTACATAATTTGTGATATGTATGCAAACATCTTTGAGTAACGTCTGAATGTCATACTTCGATATCAGAGAGGTCCTCATTTATCAACCAGTATGTCTTAAAAACACCCTTGCCCTGAAATAAAAAAAGATTTGTAATTTAAACAGTATTGATGCAAACATTGAACAGGAAATGTAGATTCACAGATATGTCATCTATCAGCCTGTATACAAACTTGTACATTGGATTTATAATACGCACAAGTCCATACGTATCGGTATGGATAATTGTATTACAAAGTTGATTAAAATAATGTGAAAGTTAGCAGGGGTAGGAACAGTTAACAAGCGTTTCGGCGAACATTTTAATTTCAATCTTGACGAAGGACACGAAGCTACCTTACTCTGTTATTATTGCAACTCTCATATTCATAAATAAGAACTGCAGTTAGTCAAAAAGAAAGTGTACACGTCTTTTCCTGGAAATATTCTAAAAGTTTAATGACAAATTTAGCAATCCAAGATTTAAAATATGCAAAATATGCATTTATAAAGTATTGATACATGAGTATGAAACGTTAGTTAACTGACAGTGTCTGAGTTCCTCGAAGTCAGAAGAGACCAAAACCGAAATTACAAAATGCACGGAATTGAATGGGAAAACACAAGATAGCAGTCATCTTGTTAATGTTTTATTTTATTTTCTGAAAATGTTCATGTATGTCAAACTTTAACTTCCTCTCAAACATACAGTCATAATGTGTGAACACATTTCGTAACGGGGCTGATTAGGCACTCAGGGTATATGCTGCGACAAGGACTATCACATCTTGACATCAATGGTGACGTGTTTATCAACTCTGGACTATCCTTAGTCAGGAACACTTGCATACAATCTTTAAACACATATTGGGAATTATGTTTGATTTTGCAACGTACTACATGTTAAGTGGTTAGGCGGTTGGTTTGGTGAGGTTGAGGGAGTGGGGGTGGGAATGGGGAATAGTGGCGGATCGTATGATATCTACAACAATCCCGGAAAAGAACTGTTGCCTTTGTATATTTCTATTTTCTTACGGTTAACGGTTCAGTCTCTTTATTCTTCTTTGGCTTCTAACAAGTATTTTTATATAACAGCTACGATTTCGATTTCGATGGAATGTATAGACCCAATAAACCATCAAAAATAATAGACATCAAACTCGAACAGCAAATGTAGCATTCAAGGACCACAGTCAACACGCTTCGAAACTTACAACAACAGCGAGGATAAATATGAGGCAGGGTATGTTGACACCACACACATAACTGAGTTGACAAGAGGACTACCACTACCGCCTTAGAACGGTCAGTCGCCAAAAACGCCGCTGGTGTTTTAAACCAGGTTATAGAGTGCATCAAACCAACTCTAACTCACAATGCCATCCCAATGAAACAGGTGTAAATGAAAATGTAAAAGTCCCCGACAGGCTATATCCTCTAACAAACTAGGCAGCATTAACAGACAATAAACATATAACACAGAGTTGAGCATGTACATATGAATATAAAAAATACTTAATATCCACAAGTACACGATGTATTGGCAGAAGACAGAGCAACAAGTGGTTTTGACCATTAAAGTCCGAATATGCTTATTGTTAACCTTAACGTTAGATGATAGAGACTTTGTGTCAGGTATTTGTGTATAAGATTATCGTCTTTGCATTAAATCCCCCGATGTACCCAGCCATTAATAGAAAAACTGATTAGAAACGTACGCTTCGTTAGAAAGAACGCTGACTTTTTAACTCTTGTGTTTATATACACATTACCTGTGCAGTAAATAAACCATTTGGATCTGCACACTTCCTGTGTTGTGCTTAGCGTCGGCGCAGCATGTAGGGGATACAGCGTAATTAATACACAAGTATTTATTCGGCATTGTGTTTACAGTTTAATTTTATTCAGTCTATTTATTAGCGTAATTCTCTGTAACGCTTCCGACTGCTTCGTCAGCAGTTTCAGTTTATGTGTTAATAAGCATTATTCTGCATTTAAGGGGACGACGAGACAAGATTGAAGACAAGCATCAACAATTAAACACAGCACAGAACAGAATTATATAAGAACTTTTTAAAATACGTTGACTTGTTTGTTTATGTGTGTATGTTTATGTGTGTATGTTTATGTGTGTTTGGCAAAATAAACAACACACAAGGAAAGGTAGCATGTACAGAACAGAGTAAACCGAAAACAAGCATACACAACAAACAACAAAACAAGAAATTTAGCATGTACAGTACACAGTCAACCAAAAGCAAGCATACAAAACAAAAACATAACAGGAAAATTAGCATGTACAGAACACGGTCATCCAAAAGCAAGCATACACAACAAACAATAAAACAAGAAATTTAGCAAGTACAGAACACAGTCAACCAAAAGCAAGCATACAAAACAAAAACATCACAGGAAATTTAGCATGTACAGAACACAGTCAACCAAAATTACGTATACAAAACAAAAACACAACAGGAAATGCAGCATGAACAGAACACAGTCAACCAAAAGCAAGCATACACAACAAACAACACAACAGGAATAGTAGCATGTACAGAACACAGTCAACCAAAACCACGCATACAAAACAAAAACACAACAGGAAATGCAGCATGAACAGAACACAGTCAACCAAAAGCAAGCATACACAACAAACAACAAAACAATTTTTTTTAGTTTTGTACAGAACACAGTCAACCAAAAGCAAGCATACAAAACAAAAACATAACAGGAAATGCAGCATGCACATAACACAGGAAACCAAAACCACGCATACAAAACAAAAACAAAACAAGAAATGCAGCATGAACAGAACACAGTCAACCAAAAGCAAGCATACAAAACAAACAACACAACAGGAAATTTAGCATGTACAGTACAGAGTCTACCAAAAGCATGCAAACGAAACAAACAACACAACAGGAAATTTAGAATGAACAGAACACAGTCAACCAAAAGCAAGCATACAAAACAAACAACACAACAGAAATTTACATGTACAGAATACAGTCAACCAAAAGCAAGGATACAAAACAAAAACACAACAGGAAATGCACCATGAATAGAACACAGTCAACCAAAAGCAAGCATACAAAACAAAAACACAACAGGAAATGCAGCATGCACATAACACAGTCAACCAAAAGCACGCTTACAAAACAAAAACACAACAGGAAATGCAGCATGAACAGAACACAGTCAACCAAAAGCACGCTTACAAAACAAAAACACAACAGGAAATGCACCATGAATAGAACACAGTCAACCAAAACCACGCATACAAAACAAAAACACAACAGGAAATGCAGCATGAACAGAACACAGTCAACCAAAAGCACGCATACAAAACAAACAACAAAACAGGAAATGTAGCACGAACAGAACACAGTCAACCAAAAGCAACCATACAAAACAAAAAACATAACTGGAAATGCAGCATAAACATAACACAGTCAACCAAAACCACGCATACAAAACAATAACACAACAGGAAATGCAGCATGAACAGAACACAGTCAACCAAAAGCACGCATACAAAACAAAAACACAAAAGGAAATGCAGCATGAACAGAACACAGTCAACCAAAACCACGCATACAAAACAAAAACACAAAAGGAAATGCAGCATGAACAGAACACAGTCAACCAAAACCACGCATACAAAACAAAAACACAAAAGGAAATGCAGCATGAACAGAACACAGTCAACCAAAAGCACGCATACAAAACAAAAACACAACAAGAAATGCAGCATGAACAGAACACAATCAACCAAAAGCACGCATACAAAACAAAAATACAAAAGGAAATGCAGCATAAACAGAACACAGTCAACCAAAACCACGCATACAAAACAAAAACACAACAGGAAATGCAGCATGAACAGAACACAGTCAACCAAAAGCACGCATACAAAACAAAAACACAACAGGAAATGCAGCATGAACAGAACACGGTCAACCAAAAGCAAGCATACACAACAAACAACAAAACAAGAAATTTAGTATGTACAGAACACAGTCAACCAAAAGCATGCATACAAAACAAAAACATAACAGGAAATGAAGCAAGAACAGAACACAGTCAACCAAAAGCAAGCATACAAAACAAACAACACAACATGTACAGAACACAGTCAACCGAAAGCAAGCATACACAACAAGCAACAAAACAAGGAATTTAGCATGTACAGAACACAGTCAACCAAAAGCAAGCATACAAAACAAAAATATAACTGGAAATGCAGCATGAACAGTACACAGTCATCCAAAAGCACGCGTACAAAACAAAAATACAACAGGAAATGCAGCATGAACAGAACACAGTCAACCAAAAGCAAGCATACAAAACAAAAACATAACTGGAAATGCAGCATGAACAGTACACAGCCATCCAAAAGCAAGCATACAAAACAAAAACACAACAGGAAATGCAGCATGAACAGAACACAGATAACCAAAACCACGCATACAAAACAGACAACACCACCCACCAGTCGGTGGTGGGGTGATAAGAATCAACCGACTGCTCGTTACTTAGCAGAGGGGTATGACCCCATCCAAACACCCGAAAAGTATTACACCTGTTGAGCGTGGGTGGCGACCCGTGTCGTTGGAGAATTGAAACCTGGTGGGTTAATGACGTGGATATCTGGTAGATATCTCCACGTTACAAAACACCACTTTGGTCCGGACTTCAACTAGACGAGCGGTCAGATTAGACCGATCTGATCAATTGGTTTGTCACGCCAGCTATACGGGATATAGCTTCTTGTTTAATTCACATCTCTCTCAGTCCCTCTCGTTTAACATCTTACTCCCTTTTTATTTTGTCGTCTTTAAACATAATGTAGAAAGGATCCTTTATGGCGGTGGCGCTAGGGCTAATCATGTATTTCTGAACGCTATATGGCTATACTCATGCCACTTTTAAGCGGAACATAAGTGCGGCTCTTCGACTTTTTAGTTAAAGGGTTATGTCCGCTGGCTGTATGGGGTGTCTGATGCGTTAGTTTTATATGAGTATACTCTTCACGTATTCTCGGCATTTGTCTGTCGGATATCCACATCAAATGTCCCCTTGTTGGACTCCGCGATGAGTGGGAAGCGTGAAGAATGAATACCAATTCCCCATTATGGGACGAAAAAACGCACACACTATCGATACTCATCAACTTTAATTTCTGGTTCTAAACGTTCTATAAATGGCTCAGGACCTCATTCAGACTCTGAGTCTGACCCGAACATTGGTATTTCACATCTTAATTGGCCCCGATGTCTTAATGTTATCTCAATGTACGAATCTCGAATTATTACAAATCTCTCTCCTTTCGCTATATCTAAGGCTTTACTCGGCATTGCAAGTGAGCCGAGGAGTGTTAAGAAACTTAAAAATCAAAAACTTCTTGTCGAGTGTGAACGTTAATCACACTCTGACAATCTTCTTAAAGGCAGATCTTTTGTCAATATCCCTGTTGAGGTGTTACCTCATATCTACCTCAACACATCAAAAGGTGTGGTACTCTTTAGTGAACTGGAGCACTGCACCGTTGAGGAAATGACACTTAACCTCAAATCACAAGGTGTGACTGAGTAGTTCGTTTGAATTCAAGGCGGAGTGGCATTCTCACTCCTACTAATTTAATACATGCATGCTTACTTTAAGCCCACCAACTCTTCCTAAAACGATTAAAACAGGATATTTGCCAACATTTTGGGCATCATCGAGAAAGATTCAAGATAACTGCCGTTCGCGAGCGCTGTGCCAACAGGATCACAGCGAGTTCTCTAACTGCAAAAATCCCTCCTCTTGCGTTAATTGCAAGGGGGCCCACGGGGCTTTCTCGAAAGACTGTCCAACATGGAAACAAGCGAGAGAAATTCAGAAAATCAAACAAACAACGCAACAGGAAATGTATCGAACAATGCAGTCCTATCATATTCGTAAATAATACTTAAATTGAATTTAATATACAGCTTATCTAAGGCATGTGTACATTTCTCTTGTATTGTGTATTTCTCTAGTTATTATGTTCGTAAGATATTTGCTGACAATTGCAAGCCGTAAAACCCGTCTTCACCGCTCTTTAGCTAAACATATCTATTGTCCTGTGTCTTGACTACTTAACTTGCCTTTTTGATTCTGTTTGTAGAACAGTGCTGACACAGTGTCATTGTATTTGGAAGCTGCGGTCTCTATATGACATTTTTCCTCTTTTTATACACAATATGACTGGTAATATATGACACATTCCTGTTATTTCTGTATTTATTAAACTTTATCTTTGATCCATTTTGCGATTTTTGTTTTCCTCCAGTATTGCGGGTATTGTAATTGTTTGTCATTTCTTTCGGTTATAGTCTTTTCGTGACTTAAAACAACTTTTCACCACACTTTGAGTTGTGTATTGGCATTTTCATTGCAAAGCTATTTTGCTCTTTTTGATCAGTGCAGACCATTTAAAACATTTGCACAGTATAATTTATGCAGTGTTTACAACAAATATGGGAATATTACCATGTCATGTTATGCTCCAAACGATATTATCATACGGAAAATAGTACACGTCTTACTCTGAGTTTGAGAAGCCTTTCAAGTACAACTATGAGCAATTATTGTGTATCTAAATTCTTCAATCTACTTAATTATGCAGAAATTCAGACTTGCTTTTCTCACTTATTTTATCTCTGATTTATCTCTATATACTATGTACCATGAGACCCCCAGGATGTGTTCAAGTGTAACCCACAGGACGAGTGTCCCGATTTCAGTCTGATGTTTCCCTTCGGTTTTACTGAAGCATGCTTTTAAAATATCCCTTTATCTTTCTAAATAAAACAATGTGAAGTATGGGAAGAGCCACTGTTAGGCCCAGATACGTAATTTGTAGAACTTAATTAGTAGCCATGTTAATAAGATGTCAATTGTTAAATTAATATATAGTTCGCTCTATACAATCACGTGACTCGGGCTGTTGGACTTGTTAACCAATAACTTTATTTTTTACAACCTGGATTATCCATGCCCTTAGGAGGATTTAAAAATGTTGTTTGGGTTGTTTGCTAACTAGTTGCAATAATTAAATAACATAGAGTAAAGATACATTTCTTATGTGATCTCTGCTTGAAAAAAATGTTAATATTAAATACAGTATCAGTATTATCAGTATTTGTTTCCATAGGGTGATTTGTAAATTGTTTATTCGGTACGTACCTTAAGCTCCACATATCCTCGTTCTTCTACGACAAAGGTACCAAAAGCAGACAGACAGGATAGCGTGGCTTCACTTATTTGTATCTTCATGGCTGAATAAGCAATACAAGGACAATAGTCGATAACAGTTATGAATGTGTGTCTATTGTTCTTCGTGTTACGAATCAGTAGTGGGTTTTTTTACTGGTCCTTGAAATCATCACAAAAATCCAGCCGATATAAGCGGCTTTGAAGTAGAATACCCCTTAAGCCGGGGGTCTAAAGGGCATGAGAGGTAGTTGCTTATTATATATCCTCTTACAAACATACTTAATAAAACCGAGCCTGCTATTTCAGTATCTTGGTTGTGCCTTTTAAGTATGTATTAACACTGTAACATGTAACACTCGTACCAAGTGTTTGACAACGAATCACGCATACTTACAGTCTTCATTAACACAATCACCTGTAGCTTTAAGACCCAGTCGCTGACCATCATGCATACCTTAATACAATACTAACGTCGTATTTTACAACTGGCCATCAAACATACGTGTTATGTATAACGTATTTTATTGACGACTCACCCTGGCCGGTTGACTCTAATCTATTGGCAGTGTTCACAGTGTCTCCAAACAAACAATACCTCGGCATCTTTTTACCCACCACACCAGAACAAACGGGCCCTGGAAAACAGTTATTTAGTATCTAAAACAGCGGCACCAATTTCATACGGGCTCTGAAATACAAATATAATATGTCATATGCAAAAAAACAATCGCGTATGCGGTCAATGGAACACATTCGTATTATATCTATAACAAAAGAACAATCTGATACCGAGACACTAAAAATAGGTCACCGACCAAGAAACAGTATGGCCATATTTCATTTGTACTCTGATTTTTAAAAAGAATTCAGAGGAGAAGCTATGTTTACATTTCCCAAAATAACTAGCTATAAGTACTTCCGTGGTGGCGATGTTGAAAACGAGACTTTAATGTATTATCAAGTTCTTGTTTGCAGTACAGTGCGGACCTACATGCCATTGCGTTTGGACGCTGTGGTTTCTATATGACCCTATATCTCTTTTTTTTTTAGATAAACACCAACTTGATGGAGTTTATTTCTACGAACATGACATTGTATTACAGTAGTATAAGTGGGTTTTGCACGGCAGCCATCTCGGATATCTTGCAATTAAATCATACAGGGAACAACAGAAGGAACAATGTGTTCAAGTTTAATTAAATAACGAACGTGTTTTCAGAGAAGATGACATTTTATACATCTCTATATGTAAGTTGTATCGCTATCCAACCACAATTGGATACTAAATAACGACGAACAAACATTGATCGATGTAATTTCAAGATAAGCTAGTAAGCACGTAATATTTCATCAATTTCAAAGACAGAGTTTGCAATGTTTTAAGCTGTGTAATTTTTAGAGCAACGGCGGAGATATTGGATCACCAGTGGCGGCGAAAAGCACAAATCTGAAAGGGAACCGTAGTACATGTATTAAACCAAGGGACCTGGTGGCCATGTTTCAGTTTAAATTGAATTGGATAGGATGTTACAGTCGCACAAACAGCTAAGGTCATTTGGGTGAAGGAATATCCCAAGAGCTCCTCCGTGTATTAATTGTGCACATCCGGGTACCTGGGTAGAACCACCGACATTCCGCGCGCCAGCCGGATAGCTTCCTAATATACAGATGTTCGGTCCAGTGAGGGACCGAATTCACAACAGGTGAGGGGCAAGTGATGTCAAGGCAAAGAGTCTAACCACTTGGCCACGGACGCCCTATGTTTCAATTTAAATAGTATACCAATTTTAGAGGAGATGACATTTGATACATTTCCCTGTCTAACGCATTACAGCCTTGGCATCAATATTGAATGTTTGAAGACGACGAAGCATAAACTGGATAAAGGTAGAAAAGGAAATGTCAACGAACAACACAAATACCAGCAATTACAAGGACGAATGTAAGCAAAGAATGTAACGCAATAAGGAAACCACATTGAAACGGGCAATGGCAATTAGGCCCTTGTGGGTTTAAAGCATGTTTTGTTACATATATGTAACAGTAAACGAACAAATACCAGCAATTACAAGGACAAATGGAAGCAAAGTATGTGACGCAATAAGGATACCGCCTTGAAACGGGCAATGGCAATTAGGCCCGTGTGGGGTGCAACAACGGTTTGATATAGTATAAGATATACATATATGTAATATCATGTCTATTTATTTATAAATGTTTATTCAATATAGATATAAAACTCGAACAGGAAAAGCAACATTCAAGGACGACAGTTACCACAAAGAACAAATGTAAAGATGAATAAAAGGCCAAATAAGACATCACAAGCACAAAAGGGTTGACAATAGTGCTACGTTGTTTTAAATACCCTCTGCTAGAAATGTTTTCTCAAAAACTCACTGTCTCCTATAGACCAACGATATAAGTCAGTTTTGGTTTGGAACACTATGGGATATACCTGTATGTACTCCAAATCTCGCTTCTAAATGTTCAGTTGGCAAATGACGAATGCGGAAATTCGTAATGCTTTCTAATAACGCAAGAGCAGTCCGGGCAATCTGACGAACGTGTTCATTTCCGTTTCTAATCGGAAGGCCAGACACAACCATGTACGCGTCTCCAATGGTTTCCACCTGAACGTAAAAAGGTAAGCAACAACCAAATGAGATAAAAAGCATACACAAGATATGATAGGTATAATACAGAAGTGTAGTCTGTCAACTTATTTCTCTTAATTGTGTTTGTTGTTCCAAAAGGATCACCTTTATCAGTATTTATTAACATTCACACTAGCGTTCGTTTAGTGCAGTGTGGCGGCTGTAAAAAGTCTCCCCGTGCAGTAGTGTTATTTTTACTGGTCCTTTGGGACCAACGAGCCCAATATAGGTGACTTTGAAGTAGAATACCGCTTAAGCCGGTGCTAGGGGGCGTGAGAGGTGTTGTTTCTTTCATTATTTCTCATGAACAGACTCAATAAAAATTAGTCTGCTGCTTTATTCTCTTAATTGTGTTTGTTGCTCCCAAAGGATCACCTTTATCAGTATGTATTAACATTCACACGCGTTCGTTTAGTACAGTGTGGCGGATGTAAAATGTCTCCCCGTGCTACGAATCAGTAGTGTTATGTTTACTGGTCCTTTGGGACCAACGAGCCCAACATAGGTGACTTTGAAGTAGAATACCGCTTACGCCGGTGCTAGGGAGCGTGAGAGGTGTTGCTTCTTTCATTACTTCTCATGAACAGACTCAATAAAACTGCTGCTGCTTTATTCTCTTAATTGTGATTGTTGCTCCCAAAGGATCACATTTATCAGTATTTATTCCTATATTGTCTCATATTTAACCCAGAATTGAGATTCTTCCCACTGTCTATATTCCCCATTGCGAGTCCTACGCACTGCATATATTGAAAGGCGTAACACAGTTGGGTGACATTGTCACGTTCTATAGTCCCGTTGTTTAACCAAGAGGTGTATTTCTCCCCGCTCCTTTATGCCCATTGTGAGCCGTTCGCACTACATATACCGAGATATATTCCCACGCCATATATTGTCCATATAAGAGGTGGGCTCTTCCCACTTCCTACATTTCATATTGCGTGTCCTTCCCACTTTATAGTTTGTCCCTTGTTTAACACTTAATTCCGATCTTCCCACTTATAACATTGCATATTGTGTGATCTTCCCAATTGTGATTTTCCCTTGTTTAACTTCCCACTTCCCATACTGCCTCTTGTTTAACACAGAAATGTGAACTTTCCATTCCACTTCATATATAGAGAGATGTAAAACAGATGTGTGACATTCTCGCATTCTATATTGCCCATTGTTTAAACAAACGTGTAACATTCCCACTGACTGTCTTGTCCGCCCCTAGTTTAACGCAGAAGTGTGACTTGACTGCTTCTCACATTGAGAGATGTAATACAGAAGTGTGCCGTTACCACTTCCAATAATGCCCATTGGTTAACGCTAAGTGTGACATGTACACTTCCTATATTTAGAAGTGTAACATAAAAGTATGACCTCCATCATTCTATATTGTCCTTTGTATAACACTGCAGTGTGATTTTCCCATGTTCAAAAGTCCACCTTTTCCACATACCTGTAATAAGTTTCCATTTGGTCTCTCCACCTTTTGAATGGCTTTTTTACTAATGATTAACTTACCTTATACACGTCGAATGTTTCGATTATTGAATCGAAGCATGAGAACAGATCGTTCAGCAAATCCACAACCTGGAAGGTAACATAAAAGGACCTAAGAAAAATAAAATTCAAATCATGTTTACATAGAAACCACTCTGTCCTTGCCAGTACGCGTATATTGATAAGTTTATAACCACACTTAATGTAACATAGTACTTTAGTTTCACCTTATTGTGGTATGTAAATGGTACATATTAATATTATTACATATTATTTAAATATCTATATCTTTGCTCTTGTATCACATGAATTACTTTCTTATAACAGTTTGAATTTGAAAGCCGATACATTACCTGTAAAGGCGTGCTCCTTGCACATTTGGATGTGAATCCTACGATGTCGGTAAAACAAATGGTGGCGGTTTCAAATGAAGTAGGTTCCACCATCATTCCATTCTTTAACCTGTCAGCAATGCTCCTGAAAAATCAGACAGCACAATTAGATCTTAACTATCAATTTAGTACTACAGGTAAAAATATAAACACGCGTTATTTTTTAATACTTGTTGAAAATCTTGAAACTTCATTGTTAAGAAAACGGCATATATTACCTCATAATCAGTGTTTCTGACTTGTGTTTTAAACAAAGTATACAAATACCTTGGTAACATTTGATAAAGTAGCTCCTCAGATTTTCTTTTCTCGATCAGAAGGGCCTGCGTCCTTTCTCCTACAAGAGTTTCCAGGTCGTTGGCATACTGTTCCATGCGACGAAGTATTAAATCTAACGCATATTTTGAGTTTAAATCTCTGAAACAAAAATGGATGATTATTATATTTTCATATAAATACATCCACAAATCACTTTTGTTTTCAGTTTCATAACGGCGCCCCATTTATTTCCTCGTCAATATAAGTGCGTTGCTGATCGAGGCCATCCCATCGCACACTTACAAAATCATTCAAAATAAATGTAAACAACAAAATACATTAAGTAAAATAAAAGTGCCAGTAAGAGTATTATATTTAATATGTTGTTCAAATTACAAGTAAACAATCAAGAGAACATTTTGAATCTCTTTGGGACTTTTGGAGAAGAAAAAAGATAGTTAGAGCTTAAGGTAAGTCCAATGAGATAACTAGAACTATCACTGAAGGTGACGAATATCCCCGCTTTTTTCTATTATAGCCGATAAGGATGAGAAAAATCAAGAATAATAAATATCTAAAATATCTATTAGGTTTTTAAGTAAGTCAATGGTCCATAATTCTGTAAAAAAATGCAGAATCGAAAAAACCTTAATGCAGAGACACATTATATCATCACGTGTGAACTATATGTCAAGTGTAATAACAATCCATAAAAACATTTAAAGTGAAAGCTAAATGAAGTTTAACGGGCTATAATTCTGTGATATATTAGGCACAAATACTGTGTGATGTAGAGGGGCATACGGTAATCAGTTGTTACGTGTACATGAAGTTTGGGAACAATGAATTGGAAAATGTTTCAGAACAAATTTGATAACAGTTCATTATACAATATAAGAGTGGAAGATTTTAAGTCAAACAAAGGGCCATAATTCTGTAATAAAATAGTCAATCAATGGTTGGTGATGTACAGGGACACAGGGTTATCAGTTGTCATGGGAACAATCAATTCGAAAATGTTTGAGAAAAATGTTTTAACATGTCATTATACAAAATTAGAGTGGACAATTCTAAGTCAAACAAATGGTCATACTTATGTAATAAATTAGGCAATCAATGATGGGTGATGTAGAGGGACATAAGGTCATCAGTTGGAATGAGTATTTGATGTTTGGGAACACTCAATGCAAACGTGATTGAGATATGCAAGTATTAAAACATGTGTTACGGGACGCGACGGGACATTTCCAAGTCAAGCAAAGGGCCATAATAATCCTACAAAAGCATAATTTAGAGTATAATTATCCAAATCATTTGTATTTATTGGATAACTTGTATTCCTCAGTTTCATAAGTAGGTTTTGCTGTATTTTTATTTAAAATGTCATATATCGGTTGTGTTCCCCTTTCCGTCTGTAGTATAGGATACATTGCGATAGAATACGTAAGTACTTCATTTTTCTATTCAATGACTCAATGACTCAATGACTACTTTACCATAAACTTCGAAAAGCTTTCCAACATTTTATTATCGTAACCCGGATCTACTTTTAAAATGCATACGAAATTTCAGAACAATTGCGACTAATACTATCACAACCTGACAGTGTGTGTGGTTGACTGTCGTCCTTGAATGCTACTTTTCCTGTTCGATTTTTATATCTATATTCTATGGTGATGTGATTCACTAACTTCGTAAGATCCTGGACATAATCACCGTCATAAAACAGGTACTAAACGTGTTAAAGAGTTTATTAAAATAGATTACGGCCCGATCATTTTGTAACACACTTGCATGTTTAATGGTCGGCCCATTTAAAGTTTGCCATTATGCTTTATCTTTTGATTGTGTCATGACCGGACATATTGTGGACCTATGACGACGTCTACCTAAATCCTCAAAGGACGGTTACCGTAGAGTTTTATGCTTGTCTTGAACTTAGGAATCAATCTATTTTGGTCTATCAAAACTCTGGAGAAGTCCTTGCTAAACCATTTGCATGCCTCTTCTCTAAGTACCTACGACCTTTCCACACTAAATATAATTCTACCACATAATCTAATCAAAGATAAACTGCTTCAGCTTATCCAGAAGACATTTGATAGTGAAGGTACAACTTTTAGAGTTTGTAGTGCGTTATCTATCCTTCTCGATAACATGTTTATAATACGGCAAACTATTTACCGCCAGGTTGTTGGTATTCCTATGGGTACTAACTGTTCGCCACTTGCAGCATATTTGTTTTTGTACTGCTATGAAAGGGAGATTTTATGTTGAGTTTGTCACTTGCCAGCCAGATTGAAGTTATTGATGCGTTTAATAGTATATCTCGGTATCTAGATGACATATTCAATATGGAAAAACTGTTCTTATATGGTTACTAACATTTATCCACCCGAGCTCACGTTAAATAAAGCCAACAGTTCGGATACAAAAGCAACATTTTTCGATCTACATCTCTCATTTTCTAATGAGTTCATGCATACTAAAATCTATGATAATATGACTTCAACTTCAACATCGTTAACTATCCACACAGGGATGGTGATGTAGCTCGTGCTACATCATACGGGGTTTATATATCCCAGCTCAATTGTTTTGCTAAGCTTGTAATGATGTTATAGACTTCAATGATCGAAATCAATTTATTACAAGTAAACTATACTGACGAGATAAAGAAACGCCTCATCGGGAATTTCCGCTATATATTGTATGTACACTATGCTGCTGTTAATCGAATGGTAAATGGCTACGTAAGACCTTTTTTTTCGGAAAAATACTAAAACAACACAAAACACAGCAAATCAGGTGGGAAGCAGAGTGGTTTTTAGCTCCGCCGTCCACTTATCATAGCAACACATGACAACGGAAAGTAGTACGTCATTTTCCGTCAACGTCAAAAAAAAGTGAAACAGCCGCCATTTTCTTTTTTTTTAAACGCGTAATCTGGAAGATTGTAACAAGTTTACCTGATTAAAATTTTAGTTCCCATTTAAGATTCGTCATCTTCAGCTGTATTGACTTTTAGATGCTTTACTGCGCGAGAAATTTCGAGATTCACCCATTTAAAATTCCGAAGCGAGGGGAAGTAACTCGTAAGAGATGTCATTGTTAAAATGCGTTTAAAAATGGTAACACTTGTGTACTTTTCTTATGAAATACAAGGTGATAATAAACATATGTTGTTTAAGCTTAAATAGTACATGGCGTGTACTACATGTTACGAACATCATGGTATTTCTTTATAAAATGTACACGCTAAAAAGATAAAATGTTCGACACGGCACTGTCGGTCAAAAAATATAACGAGTGTAAAGTCATTGAACGTCTACAGGTGCGTATTCGGCATTCGGTGAAGGGGCTCACACTAAAGTCTGAAAAGTAGTCCGTAGCCTATATTTAAAAAGGCTGACTGCTGTTCAGCTTCTCGTTGTCCATTTTGATGGCCAATCTGGAATTATGGAACTCAACTGGCCACCCGCAAATGTTTTTTTATTTATTTTTTATTGGCGAGTATCACCATATGCAGCCATATTTAACATCAAATTATACTAAAACAAAGCTGCAGTCCAATTTATTTGGTTATCCCTCACCCACCCCACCCATAAAAAAATTAAAAATGCGGGTCTGGTCAGGGTAGGTGTCTCATTGGAATCTGGGAAAGTCGACCTTGAACTAGAAGTGTGTTCCATAACCTATGAACACTTGCTTCGCCTGCTGACACTGCTGTTTGCTTATTTCCAAGGTTAGGTTGCAGGTTAGACTGATAAATAGGGCATAACGAGGTATTGCACATGTGAAACAACATTCATTGAGATGAAGACGTGGGTGAAGTTTCATGAACACAATTAAAATACTTTTCAACTGATGGCCAAGGTTAGGTTGCAGGTTAAAACAAGACGGACGGACGACGACGGACAAAGTGATCGATAAGTGTCTGCCATCCTAAGCAGTTGACACAAAAATAAGTGTTCAGTTCTCATATAAATATATCCGTCCTGCGGATATTTTTTTATGCACTCTTCAACCCAATGAATTTTACTTGACCAGGCTAGACCAGTGACATTTGCTTTATCAGACGAGTACCGCTAAGTACAGCAAAACATGTTTCGAGATGCTAATTTCAAATTCAGTGCTTGATATACACTTCAAGATTGCCATCATCGGCCCATGTGTCACTTTAATTACAAAAGATCTATTTCAAAAGCTTGAATAAACAATAAATAGATTTAAATGACCTTGTGTTCCCAAAAGGCAGTTTTTCAGTTTTAGATACATGACTGTACGCAAATGGAAACTTTTTTTTTACATACAATGTATATCCAACTGAACCAAAGAATAAATAATACAATATTTTATTTATATTATATTTATAAACTAAACATCTATTAAATACAATAATGAAATTTACTTCACTTACCACAAAAAAATCAATGTCATATATGGCCTAAAATGTGTTAAAATGATGTAAAACACCAAAAGTTTTTTTGAATGTGAGCATCTACTGTCAATGTACGACATTGTATACATTTGGTGTTTTTTAACAGCTTTACATATTATATAGTCTCTGTGAGGTATAATTATGTTCATTTTGGTTCTTTAAAAAAATAATGTCTGCTCAGTCATCGGGATTGCCAAACTGGTCACCATCATGATCAGGCGAACACATCTCAAGCGGGATAGCCGTAACAAGTATACACTGTAACGCATAAGGCCGAAGAAAAATTAACCGCGTTTCTGATTTGGCCTAATTAAATGAATATATTTCCTGGAGTTTAGAATCTTGCGATCACAGTATTGTAAACTTTTTTGGTTAAATCCACGTCTTTCAGGGTTGCATTGGTATTTGAAGAACGAAGGGCATCTGGAAACCAGATGATGCGTCTCTGAAATGAACAAAACAAGTTGTTAAAAAGGATGGATTGGTGGTACAAAATATATAAGCCATATAATATATGCATGGAATTTCACATGAATCAATAGAGTGTCCTGTTATTTTTAAAGGGATTTTAACTTGGGCTGTCGTATATACCGTATTTCCTCTAACAGTAGCTCCCGGGCACTATGGAAAGTGTGAAGGGGGGGGGTGCTACTATTATGATACAAATTCCCCCCCCCCCCCCCGACTGTTTCCTTATTAAATTATTAAATTACTGTAGGCAATCTTTTACTGTTACACCGGTATTGACTTAACCTAAACATGACTGTACTGAGTATATTACTGTCATCACTCTGCATCTATATGATACACATTTCTGTCAAACTTGACAATTACAAAACGGGTTGGTTGCCTATGAATTAAATAATAATAAAAGATAAACTAAATATTAAATTGAAAGGAACGAGATAAATAAAGCGGTAATTGTATTGATGATGATAGCGCTTTAAGGTTTATGTCATAGACCATACTGGTGTCGAAGGTAAAAAACTCCTGTAATCAAATCCATAAGCGGTAAAAACAGTGTGTGTTTTTAGGAACTTTTAATTTAATCAAATCCATTAGCGGTAAAAACATTGTGTGTTTTTAGGAACTTATAATATTGAAGACGGTAAGGTTTCTTAAACCAGGTGGGGGCTCTTCTAATAGAGGAAATACGGTATTAATATATAGGTAAATTGACATCACAGAGAAATGTGAAAGTTTTACCATCAACTTGTATGAGTTTTGTGTGATAAATAGAATCTCACAAAATCATCTATTATTTTTTAAAAGCTTCAGTAAACATTAAACATTATTTGATGCTCGACAAGCCGCGCATTGTATATTTTTGCCAACTCGTTTAATAAATCCGCACTCGATCATGGAAGATCAGCTATTATATCCGCCGAGAAATAAATATTTAATCATTATTCTCCCATCACTGCTAAAATCAACAAAATATTCTGAAGTATATAATTTTTTTAGGTCATACATAGATGAAATATTACATTTTTATATCGTGCCCGGCCTTCGAACAGTATAGGTTATTTAGAGCCGCCCCAGAGAGAGGAGAAGGATACATAGGAATCCGGGAACCGTGCCCTACTCTTATTATCGAATAGATTCCCGTTGTTCTATAACGTGCTTGGAGGATAGACTGATACACGGGACCGCCCGGTTTACGTCCCCATCCGAAGGACGAGGTTAAGGGAAAGTGTGTTTCCCAAGAACACATCGACGGAAAGGATGAGATATGAAATGCCTGTATATTATTTTCTATAATTATAGTATAACTGTGTAATTTATATATTATTACTAATTGCTGATATTATTGCACCAATCATATATTTAAACCTATGGTAGAATAACGAAGACAAATAATACATCTAAATTTTATTTAATTATATGCAAGCAGTTTTAAAGTCAAATTGATCATGTTGATACTGGACTAATAAACTGTGATACTAATGTTCAACAAAATCTTCAAGATTGCCATATGTCCCTTTAAAGTGTCCTTTTATTTGTAATTTAACTGGGGCAGTCTTTAATAATATCGCTGTAAAGTGACAACATCACAGAGGAACTTTCATGTTGTATCATGTGTATCCATTGTTTTATGTGATGGAATTTCACAATATCCCAACAAAACAAACAAAAAAGTAAAGTATCCCAATGAGCTGGGACACTGGGACAATTATACTTATAGTTAGGCACTCCTCTTTTTTTTTTAAAGTAGCTATCCCGCCAAATAACTACAAAATTGCACTAGAAAACCGTTTATCGAAACTCTATCCATATAACAATGTATATGCGCTGATTAAAAGTATAGGTTTATTAATAGGTTCTTAGAATACCCGTGATTGAATATCCGTAAAATGATGGTAACTCGTAATTCGACACTCCAGTTCTGGGGTTGGGTCCAGCTGGTTAAAGCCGTTTATACTGTGTATGTATGAGTTTGGTTTCTCAAAATATGTAAGTTATATATATACTTCGTCATCAGTAGGTTTAGAAACAGTGTACATAATGTTTAAAAAATTTGACTGTTGTTGGCGGGATGGCTACTTTAATGAGAATAATAAAAAAATCTACAAATCGGATTCTGCCACTCAAATAAATCTAATGTTTCTCAAGCTTATCAAAATCTTCATTTATAAAAACCACTTTAAAGAACCATACAAATGTATTCCCGAATTTGGGGCGGCTCGAAATGTTAACATTTGCTAGTAAGATAGATCGAGTAGCTTAGGTACATTTTTTGAATTCCACTCTCTGGGGTGGCTCGAAATATTGCCATATTATTAGCTTAATTAACCTATATCACAGGGGTCAAATGTATTAAAGTTTATAGCTTTAGCTTACCCAGGACTATGCTAAGTCTCAGAGCTGGAACTTGGAGATGCCACTTGACAGAAGGTGGCAACATCTGCAAAGATCCCTGAAAGAAAATCAATTGTTTTTTTTATACATGTATACATACATACGGTAGATGTGTTAATCCTTTACAGTACTGCTGTAGCTATATGCAAACTTTAAGCAGTGGAGGGGGGGCGGGGGTGGTGCAAGGGGGGCGGGGGTGGTGCAAGGGCACCGATTTTGTGGGTGGGGAAGGTGAAGGGGAGGTGGCAATGCCAACGGTGCATTTCTGCTCTGCGGTCATAGAGGGGGTTTGGGGACAAGGCCAATTATTTTTGGGGAACAATGAAACATTGTCGTTATTGGTAATATTTTTGGGGAACAATGGAACATAATAATAAAAATAAATGGAAAAATATTTTTGGAGAACAAAGCAAAATATATTTGGGGAACATTGGGTCATATTTTCAGTGAACATAGACCCCACTGAAAGGGTCTCATCATAGAAATAATACATCAGTGCTATATTATTATTAAATTTTAACGGATCGAGACACTAAACATGAACATGCACGAAATAAAACACATTTATGGGTCAGTACCGAGTGCTGTACATACCTTTCAACCTTTGTTTTTCCTATATGTCTATTCTCGGTGTCCCTAATCGAGGCGAACGTGACATGACTCATGTGGTCTACATGACATGACCTTGACTCGGGCGTTGACAGTAGATGTTCTACAATTATTTGTTACATCATTCACCCATAACAATAGTTAACACATGAATAGGTCTGTCTTTTTGCTCATTAAATCCTGGAATTGTGAAGTATTCACTTGCAATTATCCATAGTTACATTCAACCGTAAATCAACACAACAAAGTACTGCCGACTAGGCCTATAGTATCGATATTGTTGCGATTTTTAATAAGCGCCCAGAGCCGCTGATTTTTACCGTAAACATGCTAAAGGAAAGGCAGAAAAGTGTTTAAAGGTTGACTTACTGACATTTTATCCGGGGCAGGAAATAACTATATCCGGGAGTAGAAAATATTCATGTTTTACGTTTCTGTTATTGATTTTCAGTTTTGCTTATTTAGCTTGTAGCCGCCATTTTGAATAATGTGTGTTTTGAGTGAGAAAAAAGGGTGACCATCTTTCAAAACGGTCTCAAAAAATGGGTAGTCATGAATTTTGCCGAAATTTTCAGGAAAGGTAGTAGAGGTACTGATCTATCATTCCTGTTAATTTAAGCCAAATTGGTGACTACCCATTTTTTGTGACCGTTTTGAGAAATCGGCAATTTTGCAGTTTCAAAAAACTCAAAATGTCCGGTCTTCACATTTGAACAGCGATTTAGGCTATGCAAAATATGCCAGTAGTAGTCAAAACGAATGCTATGGGGATGTTTAACGTATAAACTTACTTTGTTCATTGTCTGTGTTGTTTTTGCATTCAAAATTGGCTTAAGCTAACGTTTTTTAAAAGACAACTGCAATTTCCGCGTAACTGCACGTGAGTGCAAATTGGGACTACTTCGTGCTAAAACACTTGAAACTCAAACGTGAGTTAAGAGGTGTGTGCGCGTGAAAAGCTTCAGCTGCTGCTGCACTGAATAGTATTTCTTCAAAGTTTGATTATTGGCAGAGTATCTGTTTGGCTCAAGCATGTGAGCAAACTTAGGATGCAAATTTCTGCAAACTCTTTACGTTAAATACAGTACTAAAATAGTCAATTTTTCAAAGAGGAACTTCAATATTTATGAATTTCTTGTTATAAAGTGTACTGTGATTAAAACGTCTACAACATCACAGTTGTGTCCTTTCTCCAACCAACTGCAACTTTGTTTTACAAAACATCTTGGGATTTCTTTGGAATATTATGTGGCATTAAGTGTGCGGTATATACAATACAGAGCGGGATTTCCCGATGAGGCGTTTCTTTATTTCGTCAGTATACTTCAGCAGGGTTTTCGTTATCGCAATCTACGTAGATCTTTCTCAAAATTATACCGCCGCAAAGAAAACCTACTGGAGTAGTACAACCTTAAAACACTTTTTGCGACTAGGAATATCACAACCCTTATTTTATGGAGATGTGGTCTGTAAACGTCGAAAGTTAAAGGGATCTGGCGGTTTTCCTGACCACTTTACAAAATTAATCAGGAATGTCGTCATAAAAGTATACGACCCTTTGGTATTATAACGCACTGCATGTTTAGTGATTGACCCCTCTAACGTCAGTCACTACGCTTCGACTACGCTTCGCTTTTCCCTTGTGCGATGATTGGACAGCCTCTTGTGACTCTATGATTGCTCCCACTGAAACCCCGTACAAGGGCTGCAGGTAACATAAATAAGAGTGAAATGTAGAAACTGTATTCTGTGAATGCTACTCTTCCTGTTGGACTTATAACCTTTTATTTGTTTATCTCAATAGTGTTGTTTGTGCCGTGTGGTGACAGTAAAATGTCATCCCACAGGGCCTGTATAGGCATTCATGTGTTCACATATTAACCAATAGTATATTTCTCATACCATATTGAAGGTTCTGTGTTCATCGACATTATGGCTTACTTTTCTAACGAGTCTTTAATTATTCTAATAAATGTGGTCTTGAATTGGACTCATTTGTGGAGATTTTATCTCGTTAAACCGTTCATCTCACTATATTTAAATTTTGATGAATATTATTAACAACCAGGTATGTATTTGCCAGTATGTCTTAATGTCGCTTTTCGTAGAATGGTATATCTTTGTTAACACTGTCCCGTTTATTGAGATGACCGTGACAATAGGGTAAGGGTGAGGCTTGGTGAGCCCTAGAAGCCGATACAATATTTGTTCGTACACATCCATTTTATAAAACTGCTTGAATCATTCAGAGTTATACGCAACATGTTCTCCGACCATAATATCGATAAATAATCTGAACACGAACGGTTTTTCTTAACAAGGGAATAGATTAACCTAGTATTTTTAGAGATAAAAACGTTATTGATGCTATTCAAAAATATTTCAAAAACACTGCAAATCCTATGATTTATTAAAGTTGATTTCAGATCTTGATTTATATACATATACTCCATCCGTATGGGATTGTAAAGACTCAAAATTCTGCTATACTCCAGTCGGTCATGTTATCACAGGCAATTTTGAAAAAAATAAGGTCCTAAATATAGAGGGTAAAAAAATGGGCTAGAAAAATGTGCAGCCAGACCGGGGCTCGAACCGGGACCTCGGACTACCGTTCCGATGCTCTACCGACTGATCTAGCCGGCCGGACAATGCAACATCAATCTACCTGTTAGATATCCAAAACCGTGACACACTCCCACTACAGACTGAAATTCGTCCTCGAATTTCCATGGGTACAGATAATCATTTGCATGTTTCTCGAAGTTTATTCAGTCACGGTCCCCCGTTGGGCGCCAAATGTCACAGGGCTAGAAAATGTGCAGCCAGACCAGGGCTCGAACCCGGGACCTTCGGACTACCGTTCCGATGCTCTACCGACTGAGCTAGCCGGACGGACAATGCAACATCAATCTACCTGTTAGATATCCATAACCGTGACATATTGGGGCTGCTCCGGGATTGTGAGCTTGTGTATGTCGGGGTTACAAATACGACAACGCTTTCTGCAGGGGATCGTGGGTTTATTAAGGGTAGAATCAACAATATACGACATAAACCTAAAACAATACAAAACGAATACTTAATATACAAGACTCGGAACATAGACAAACAAGACAAATACGATACCAAACCCACGCGGCGGTATTTCATCATTTTAAACATAATATATATACAAACAATGTCTTACAAGACACGAAGTAGAGATCGTAGTACCTAAGCAAAGTTTCTATCACTCACGTGATAGAACAAAGATACGTTTACATGTATCACAGCAATACCATTTGTAAGGTGTTGTTTGTTCAGTCAGTCAGAGGAGAAGTGCGGAGAATTGATTAGTTAGGCGGGAATCGGTGTTAGTACCCAGCATGCTATATAATCGCTCACTCACTCAATCACTCATGACGAATATGTATTTATCAACATACACCGACTGGACATTATAAGCCAGTAAAGGTAAACATTGGAACATACTATAAATAGTATGAATATAACTCTGTCCCAGTACATTAGGCTAGCATCCACCAATACTACAACACTAGTACTACAAGGCATAATACAAGACCTAGGTCGCATACTCCCCTGCTACATATAAATGTCTCCTGACATTCACAATTCGTATGGCTATTGTTTTTTTGTATTATATTTACAGGAGCATATTTGTGTTTTACTTATATTGCCTATTGATGCTGCCTTGTTGGTTAGAGATTAGATCATGGCGGGATTTCCCTATTTACACTGTCCTGTTTTAATGGGATGACAGTAGGGTAAGTGTGAGGTTTGGTGCACCCTAGAACCGGTTTAGACCCCCAGTGGCCTACTTTGCCACTGACCGTTCAAAGGCGGTAGCCCTATTGTCAACCCTTTTGTGTTTGTGATCTCGTTTACTTTTATTATTACTTTTGCCTTCTTGTTTGTCTGTTTCCATGTTTGTTTCTGTGTTTTGTGATTGACTGTCCTCCTTGAATGATACTTTCCCTGTCCGATCTTTTTATATTTCTTGCTATAAACAACCAAATAAATTCAGAACTATAAGTCAAGTCTTCTGAAATAAAAACGTTAGTCAAATGAATATAATAACATCAGAACATCACACCGTTCTATAATCCCGCTTATTATCCTTGCAGATAATATATATAAGACTGCTGAAATTGCAAACTACAATAAAAACTTGGCAGATAATCAAATTATCCTTCCGAAACGCAAATATCCAATTATATTGGCGTTAGCCCTTATTTTGGACTTAACCAACATTTTCTTGAAATTGAATTCAGAATGCACATACTGCAAAAAAACACAATAAACATGATTATACACAAAGGCAGATACTTGGGTAAAATCAAGTAAATTAACTCTCTGGGTAGTTTTCTTCTCCCATCACTGCGGATGTATATCTAAAAATTAAAAGATTTCAATAATTCAAACAAAATAAACTGTTTGCGAATAGACGGGAGTTAAAAAATGACTAGTGGGTTCATTTAAACTACCAACATATTGCCTGGACGTACTATTTTGAAAGTTTACGCTTTCAAGAGACTGGCTAATATGGCGATCAATAATAGATAGGGATCTATTATCAGGGGCAGTTCGCGCAGAGTGTTCACGAGGTTGAATATTCTCCTTCCTGGTCCAACCAAGTCGTCTGGGTGGTATCACATACCGGTCGGTTTCCGACTCAGAACTTGAAGATTCAGAGCTAGACCCTGAAGGGCTGGCTTGTGGAGCAGCGGTTTCCTCTGAACTCGTTCCACAGGGGTTGTATCACAAGGAAGATAGTCAAAGGGCAAGAGCATGTTACGATGCAACGTGCGCATGGGTTGCGAACCCTCAACCCTTTTTACCTTGCATACTGGCATATCTAAATTGGGGATGGATATCACTTGATATACATATTTAGACCACTTATCGGCCAATTCCAGTTTTCCCTTCAGTCCAACATTGCGCGCTAGGACTCGGTCGCCTACTTCAAGATTGGACTCTCGGACCTTCTTGTCATACTGAGCCTTGTTTTAAGCATGGCTCTTGCTCGATTCATTCGCCGATGTTGCATAAGCGAGTTGGAGGAGGTCTTTTAGTTTCTTTGCATATGTGTGAGGCTCTGCAGCAGCCTCGCCACAATCTGGTGTAGTACCAAGATAGGCATCGACTGAAAGACGGGGGTGCCATCCGAACATCAAAAAATGGGGCGAGAATCCAGTTGAATCACTCTAAGAAATATAAAAAGATCGGACAGGGAAAGTAGCATTCAAGGAGGACAGTCAATCACAAAACACAGAAACAAACACGCAAACAGACAAACAAGAAGGCAGAAGCAATAATAAATGGAAACGACATCACAAACACAAAAGGGTTGACAATAGGGCTACCGCCTTGGAACGGTAAGTGGCAAAGTAGGCCACTGGTGGTTTAAACCGGTTCTAGGGTGCCCCAAACATCACACTTACCGTACTGTCATCCCATTAAAACAGGACAGTGTAAATAAAGAAATCCCCGCCATGATCTAATCTCTAACCAACAAGGCAGCATCAATAGGCAATATAAGTAAAACACAAATATGCTCGTGTAAATATAATACAAAAAAACAATAGCCTAGAAAGCCACAATGAAGGTTCTCAATGACTTTGCAGAAGCCAGAGCAGTAAGAGAATAAACCATTAAGGGCACGACAAGAAATATCATGGACAAACATCAAACGCCACCGTCCCTATGGGCTTTAGGTAGGCGTCATCATAGGGTCCACAGCCTGTCCATATAAGTAGCGTTATATGCATGAACAATTGGAGAAATGTAAGACTTCCAGTCTTGTATCTGGTCTTCCTCTAATGTACCTAGCATTTTTAAGAGTGTTCCATTGAAACGTTCGCAAACACCATTTCCCTGGGGATAGAATGGTGAGGATCGAGACTTCTGTATATTTGCTATTTTGCATAGCTTCTTTATAACCTTACTTTCGAAATTACGTCGCTGATCGCTATGGAGCATTTCTGGGAAACTGTAATATCGAAAGAAGTGTGCATAGAGGGCTTTGGCTGTAGTCTGAGCCGTCTGGTTGCGGCAAGGAATAGCCTTAGCATATCTGGTAAAATAATCAGTTATCACCAAGATATTCTCAAACCCACCCCTTGACCGTTCCAGAGACAAGAAGTCTATTCAGACAAGATCCACAGGGCGGATGGTGTGAATTGGAAATAATTCGGCCATTGCCCTTACTGGGGTCTTCCTGCGTATACATCTTTCGCAAGACTCAACCTTATAGTTCACGTCTTTCTCCAGACCTGGCCAATGAAACCGTTGCCTAGCTAACCACAGAGTCTTTTCTTTGCCCTGATGACCCATATCGTTATGGACACCTTTTACGGCTAGGCTTTGGTATGACTCTGGGATTACAAGCTGTCGGATTAATTGACCATCAAGAGAAGTGGTTCTGTAGAGAACGCCATTTTCGACTTCAAGGCGGTTCCACTCACGGAGTAATTTCTGCACAGACACAAATTCTCTCCGGAGGTCCTCTTCCCTGGGCCGAAAACCCTTACCCTTGAGGTCAATAACTTTCGCTAAAGTTTTAACTGTTCTCTGTCCCACTTAATCTTGTTAAAATGCTCAGACGAAAACACCTCCTCATTGGCCAAATGAGGCGCTGAATCATCTGAAACACTTTCGATTAAGGGCACAGAGACAATGGCTGCGTGGCAGATAGCTTCGACAACGTCTGGGAATATTTGTAGTAAACGTGAGAGACTGTCAGCGTCGACATTATTCTTCCCAGCTCGGTAGCTGATGGAAAAATTATAATTTGCGAGAGATGCAACCCATATGTGTCATGTAGCATCACGTTTTGCCGTTGAAAGGACGTATGTCAAGGGATTATTGTCAGTTATCACCTCGAAAGTGTACCCTAGGAGATAATCATGAAATTTATCTGACACAGCCCATTTCAACGCCAAAAACTCGAGCTTATGAGCTGGATAACGCCATTTACTAGGTCTTAACCCACGACTTGCATAGGCAATGACTCTTTTCTCATCATCTTGTTCTTGAGAGGATTGCACCTAAACCAGAACCACTAGCATCTGTATGCACAATGAATGGTTTAGTATAGTCTGCATATGCCAAGAAGGGAGTAGAGGTCAGTTTGTCTATGAGAGTGACAAGTCCCAAGTCCAAAGAGCTACAGATTTCTCTTTGAAATTGTTCTTTCGAAACGCCTTGGTCGTGCCATGTCCTTCGAAAAGAGCATGTAATGCCTGTTTTATCTGCGAAAAGTTCTCGACAAAGCGACTGTAGTACCCCGCGAACCCTAAAAACTGACGTAACTCCTTAATATTGTTGTGTTTTTGCCAAGTTCTAATCGCAGAGGTTTTCTCTGGGTCAGTCTGTATACCTTCCTCAGATATTACATGACCCAGATAAACGACTGAAGACATGAAAAATTCCATTTAGAGGGTTTTAGCTTAAGACCATGCTGGTTTAAGCGTGTAAACACTGCCTCCAAACGTTCCATGTGTTCCTCAAACGTCTTTCAAAATATTAGGATGTCATCAATAAAAATAAGACACTCCTTGAGGTGCATTTCTCCCATACATTTTTCCATAAGACGCTGAAATGTAGCCCCAGCGTTACACAAACCAAAACTCACGCGGTTTGCTTCATAAAAGCCGAGCGGACCCACCGAGAATGCTGTATACTGTTTGTGATCTTCCTCCATCTCGACCTCCGTTCATCTCGACCTGCCAGTAGCCTGAACGGAGGTCGAGCTTAGAAAAGAACTTGGCCCCTTGCAATATATCTACGGTATCATCGAACTGCGGAAGCATGTAAGCATCCTTCCGGGTCTTTGCAGAAACGTAAGCTATTGTCCCGTTTACGGACTAGCACAACATTGGAGGAGTAAGGACTGTCCGATTCCCTGATCGCACCTGCATCTAGCTTCTCTTTTATATGCTGATGCACCTCCTCATACATTCCCGTGGGTAATCTCCTGTATGGCTGTTTAAAGGGCTTCTCATCATCAAGCACTATCTTATGCTTGATGAGATCAGTTTTCCCTAAATCTGTGGGACCCGTAGAAAAGATACAGTCCCACTTGCCCAATACGTCTCTGAGTCTATGCAGTTGCTGTTGCTGGGGGTTCAGATTTTCAAGGTCAATCTTCACCTTCATTTCATCCAGAGAAGAATGTTCACTGTTCTCCTTGGTCATGCTGGGCATAGACTTTGAAGCCAAGTTGTCAAAAACTTTAACCTCACTTATGAGACATATATCAGACTTGGGACTTATGGTCACGCATTTGGCTGACATATTGCAAAGTTAAACCTGAACTTTGGAACATGACCCATGTTGATCAATCGTGATCACTCTTGGGCAAACTATTAACTGTTTAATGTTTTCCAAGTTCTCTGTAACTACTTCTGTTACATCTGCATCAACATTGCGGGAAATACCATTTATAGTAATGGTTTCATATGGCGCAATGCTGACAGTATGCGTATTGGTAGATTTGACTGTAACTGATTTACATTTAATACTATCAATAGCAATTTTCCATGACTCTGGAATTGTATCTGTGGGAGGATTATCAACTACATAGTCTCTACACAAACGAATAACATTTGTTCCTATAATTACAGGGCAGGAACGGTTAGATTCAGAATCCGGTACAACTATATAAGGGACACTGAGTTCAAAATCAGATAAAAACGGCATTAAAATAGGATACTCAATATATCCCAGATAACTCAGTAACGAACCATCTACAATGGTTACTTTAAAGCTGTACAGTCCCTATTTTAACTGGTTATAACTCATGAATATGAATGAGTCACGGGTGAAGTAGTTTCAAATCGACGAACACCCCAAAAGTCGGTATATAAGGAGAAATCGATACGTAAAATTTCATATTTTTATTTAGCCTCCGTACAGGTAACATCGATAAATATACGGCTCCAGAATATATGTGATAAAAAAATAGTTTCCCGGAACAGGATTTGAACCACTGCCTTGCACTTGTAAGATTTGAAAGATGTACGCTGAACCTCTAGACCACTGCTCTTTATTGGTATTTTGTAGCATTTTTAACTCTAAATAGGCATTACGTACACAAAGCGCGCACACAAACTCATCAAGCGCTAAAGAACAAGTCGAGATATGGTTGATTTGAGGCGAAGTATTAGTTTCATATTGATAAGATACAGTATTACACCAGGCAATGTTAATTTACACGTGCGACAATATGGACTGCATATTTATTGATCCATCTTTAGTTGCGTTCAAATATGTTGTTATTTTGGCTCATAATATATGGTAGTTAGTATACTGTTTTCTCAAGTAGCGTTGTAGTTCAGTGGATAGAGCACAGGACTTGAAATCAGAAGATCGGGTGTTCGAGCCCCGAAAGAAGCTAACTTTTTTTTTGTGTAAAAATTACTGTTACCTGTGTATAGATATATATACAGTAAATGATTTCCTTCACTATATTTGCTCGCTTAAATACCCGATTTCGACATGAGCTGGTGAACATGAAGTTACAAATAAAGACACGCCTACAAAGAAGAAATCGATTGATATAGGGACTCTGTAGTTTTAAGACCGAGTGACTCGAGAGAGTTGAGCACTGGTTTATTGCTAAGAGAATGATAAAACTATTTGACAAAGTAGAGATCATGGACCCACTGTCAATAAGAGCAGTGACTGGAACATTGTCAAAGTAAACAGTACTAGTGTTGGAAGAAATAACCAAACGCTGGTATAATATATTTTGGCCTTTAGAATGGGGACCGGTCTCTGTATGGCCACCTACAGAGGCGGTTGATATTTTGGCTGTGGCGCTCCTCTACCAATAGCCTGTCCTCGGTTGTTTCCTCGGTTGTTGCCTCGGTTGTTATACTGGCCTCTATTATTGTACTGGCCTCGGTTGTTGTTGTTCTGGCCGTGGTTGTTACCGTAGAGCTGCCCTCTGTTAAAGTCTTGCAGTTTCCGGAGGACTAGGGACTGTTCCTGTAGCTGTTTAACAACTGAGTTGATCTGAGATCCTAATCTCTCCTCGGTTTGTTGAATCCTCAAGGTAAACTCTCTCTCCAACGCATGTCTAACCTGGCTAGTCTCTACTATGGGCTGATGGTATACTTTCTTTGTTGAAAGTGGGCCAGAGTCCTTCGGCAAGTTCAGCTGCTTGTCAACAATTCTTATCTCCAGCAGTAGTTCATCATAGTTGTTGATGGAGTCAAATTTATGGCGGGTGTGGCTCTTAAGGAGCTCACTTTGAAGTGAGGACCAGAACTTCTGCTTAAGGAGTGCATCCTTATCCTCTTCTCTAACGTGGCCGCGTTCAATCGCAGTCTGGAGAAGTGTCTCCAGTCTACAACCAAACGTGGTCACCGACTCGCCTTCTCTTTGAAAATAATTAAAAAACTCCTGCAAAATCATGCCCTGAGTTGACATATCCCCAAAGGCAGTATCCAGGCGCTTCAGGATCACGTCAATGGTCGCTCTCTCACCCAAAGCTATGATGGTATGTCTAGCTCTACCTCGCAGAGATCGCCTAATAGCCTGAACCATAATAGCTGAAGGGTAGTCAGGTATGAGACATTTCACCTCGAACCTCCATTCATAGTATATGACGTCACCTCTCTGAATTGGGTCATCCCCTGGGATCTTTGGTACTATAGTGAAAGGGGGTGGAGTGTAAGTCACATTGGTTAGTTTGGGTGTAGTAACCTGACAGTCACCAAATAGTGCCGACGAACCTATCTAAACCTTGGGCTTGATGTCCAAACTCGGTACAAACACCTTTCTAATCGATCCCCGTCCGATACCTGCAATAGGGGTGCTTTGCAACAAAGGGACATACTGAGAGAGTGTGGGTACAACGGGTTTGAGTGGTGGATTAGCGGGTTTAGGTGGTGGTGTAACGGGTTTGGCCGTTACCACATAACCACTGGCATTCAATGCCTGAATCATTATGAAGACATTATGAAGATAAATCAAGGGTATATATGAACAAAATAAAGCAGTTCTATAACAGCGCTACAATCACCCTGTCACTACACAAAAAAATCAAAAAGGGTTTCACAGCCGCTGAAAACTCACTAAAATAATACCACAGAACAATAAACATCAATATCACTGCAATCAATGAACATATAATTGCTTTCTGTATAGAAATATGCTGAAATTTCATACAATGCAGCAATATTAGATAATTCTCTGAAATACAGTATTTCAGTATGCCTGAAATTCAAGAATACCTGAAAAGGTTAAACGCAAGCTTGCACATATAAGAAACCTGTAATAATTTAAACATATAGAACAAAAAACATAAATTTAAACAGGCGAATATATACCTTTCTGTCTATCCCTGCTCTCTCTCTCACATGTTGAAGTGCTGTGAAATTTGTGAATGGGATTTACAGTATAAAGGGTGCTCAAGTGATGGGTTTAAATAAGCAGATCAAAGGACTGTCAAGTCAGTAACAACACCTTATCTAGTAACCTGAACAACCATCTTATATGTGGTTACCAGATGATAATTTAATAATCACACACAATGCTAAAATTCACTCAAGAATAAACTGACCTACTTCTATCAACATAAACATCAATGTAAACCGAAAGTAAACAAACACATATTCATGGCAAATGCTGTAAATTTCAATGAAAAGTCTATTGAATCAACACAGTGGACTCAAAACTATATTTAAATAACGAAAAAAATCGTATATTTGCAAACTATTATCGGTTTTACATGTGATAGCCAAAATCAAAACAATAACAAAGCAGCGTGTTAACCTCAATTTGACACAGTGATTTCTCGAGAAATTCCTATGAAGGTCAAACTTAGTGCTAAATGGTGCTGTCGACAAAAGCAAGATATTCAAGCGCACAATTGCAATAATTAGAACAAACACATTCTTAAAACGATGGATACTAAAATAAAGTTGCATACATCTAATCCATCATTATTACCACCTAGACCTAGACCACTTAGACCTAGATTTACGTTTCGTCATTTGATGAAAGGGATCCAGGAATTTCATATTAAATATGTCTTAGTTTCTGCAGACAAAGCCACTAATAATATTATTATTGCTTGACAGCTATATTATGCTTATGTCTGAAAGCAGAAGCTCGGGAGCATCGACTCTTATAGTCTGATTAACTCAAGTGAGAGCGATATTGTTCGTGACCATATCCCTAAACCGGTATTCATAAACTACACAAATAGCCTCATAAAGCCCGCTTCATTACAAACTCTAGCGCATAATACCACAACTAATATCTCCAAATGTTTAACATCTTGCCTCACAACAGTTAAAGAGCCTGTGGAAAAGTATTGTGAGAAAGCCTATGAAAACCCTGGTATCAATTTATTCTGGTCAGTAATACATTCTGGCGAGGTTCTTAACACACTACGTAATCTACCTTAACTGTCAGCAATATCTACTTATGACTTTTCTATACTTTATACTGCTTTACCGCATAACATTATGAAATAAAAACTAATAGCTTTTATACAACAACTTTCGCCAGGGAAGAAACTACTTTTTTAGTCTGAAATAACACTATGATATTTTTTTACCAACATTGATCCCCATGGTTACACGTTATGGACTTGTGGTCTGTGAATCACTATCATTCTTATTAGACAACATTTTTGTCAGGTATGGACATACCATTTATAGGCAAACTGTTCGCATTACTATGGGTACAAACTGTGCACCCCTTGCCGAAGATTTGCCATTATATTGCTACGAATGTGACTTTATGTTAGGCCTTTCTCCAGATACACAAGCTGATGTCATCGACGCTTTTAATAACACCTGATGCTATCTGGATGATATACTTAATTTGGATAATCCTTCTTTTCGTCTATGGTCCTAACTTTATCCTTTAGAACTAAAACTCAATAAAGCTAACGTTTCGGATTCTGTCACCCCGTTTCTTTATTTACATCTTTCTATTGGAAATGGAGCAGTAATAACTAAAATTTATGACAAAAGATATACATTTTATTTCGATATGGTGAATTATCCACATTTAGAAGGGGATATCTTCAAAACTGCTTTTTTTGGCGTGTATATGTCTCAGTTAATTTGTTTTGCCAGAGATTGTAGCCGTGTTGGGGACTTCAACCTTCATACTTTTTACATTACTGAAATACTCCTCCAACATGCTTACCCTTACCGTAAGTTGTATAAGACCTTTTCTAAGTTTTATTATCGAAACACTGGCCTGCTCGAAACATATTATAGAAATCTTAAAACACTTCTGAGACAAGGTTTATCACAACCCTTCTTTTATTGAGATGTGATTTATCTACTTAAGAAGATTATCGGTCGTGATAATTTTCATGAGTTATTTAATACAATTATTAGACAATTTATAAACAAAGGTTTATCAAAGTATTCTGCGGCGCACTACACGCTTAGTTGTAGAACCTTTCACAGTTGGAATTATGCTTTCCTCTTTGATTGTGCAAAGACCAGAATGACGGTGGATTCTTTGACAACGTCTTCCTAAATCCTTTAAGGCGGGAACCGTTTGATGAATGTCTTTCACCCCGTTTTGTCGTGCTCTTAATGGTTTTACCCTTGATGCTCTGGCTTCAGACAAGTCATCGAATACAAATGAGATTAGATTCCTAGGTTTAACTTATATGTTGATATACTATATACATGAACATTTCTGTGTTATAACACCTCTCTACGCTTTCTTAAATGTAAGGGGTTAACTCGGCAGGGATTATTTTTATTTACACTGTCCTGTTGTTTATGGATGATGACAGGGTAACAGTGAGGTTTGGTGCACCCTTGAACCGATTTAAACTTCCCGTTGGTCCCTTTTGCTACTGGCCGTTTCAAGGCGGTACCCCTGTTGTGAAGCCTTATATGTTTGTGATGTGCTTTTTTACTGAATGGGTTTGTCATGTACTTTTCTTAACCCCCTTTGCGTTGTACTATTTGTTGTAGTGACTGTATTCTGTGAATGCTAATCTTCCTGTTGGACTTATGACCTTATCTTTATTATGTCTGCTCATGAGGGGTAATATAAGATGCAACACCCCTCACGCACGTCCCTAGCACCGACTTAAAGGGACACTGTCCATAAGTAAAGCATATTTGAGCATAAGCATTTTTATTTAATGAAATGAATATATGAAAACATGAGCATAGACAATGAATTTATTGAAGAAAAAAGACAGCTTACGGAAATAGTGTCCTCGTTCGGCGTCTGATAGCGCTAAGTGATGGTCTTTTCGATGGATAAATTGTCCAACATTCCGCCATAAGAATCTTCAACTTATTGCCAATATCATCGAACAATTCACACGTAGGCCTTATTGAAGTAACCGGATCTTGAATCATTCTTAGAGTGTCTGTAAGTTAAATAGTGACAACTATTAGTTTAAACATACGTAAATCAAAGGTGATAGCCCTATTGTCAACAGGTTTGTGTTTTTGATGTTACATGTCTTGCTCATTAACTTTGTAATCCTTGTTTGTTTTAATAAATATAATGTTATACATAATTTTATTGACAAATAAACTAAATATTACTGAAACTGAAAACAACATATAAGAAAGAAGAAACGAAAACCTACAACACACTTTTGAAAATTCTTGAGGGCGTGAGTGGTAGCTAGCATATTTCACTACCGCTTATGAACAGTCTCAGTCAAACCGAGACTGCAATATTTCGTATGTGTCGTGCTCGGCCGTTTCCAAAGGTCCATTATCATACTTTTTTTTAGTCATGATCACTTTCATACTATCTTTGTTAAACTTGTTAAAAAGTTTATCAAAAGAGGTTATGACCCTATCATTTTGCTACGTACTGCATGCTTGGTGGTGGACCCTTTTACAGTTCGCCACTATGCTTTCCTCTTTAATTGTATGATGACCTGACAGGCTGTGTACCCTATGATGACGCCTACCTAAAGCCCATTGGGACGGTGGCGTTTGATGTTTGTCTATGATCTTTCTCGTCGTGCGTTAATGGTTTATTCTCTTGTTGCTCTGGCTTCTGCCAAGTCATTGAGTACCTTCATTGTGGCTTTCTAGGCTATTGTTTTTTTGTATTATATTTACACGAGCATATTTGTGTTTTACTTATATTGCCTATTGATGCTGCCTTGTTGGTTAGAGATTAGATCATGTCGGGGATTTCTTTATTAACACTGTCCTGTGTTAATGGGATGACAGTAGGGTAAGTGTGAGGTTTGGTGCACACTAGAACCGGTTTAAACCCTCCAGTGGTCTACTTTGCCACTGACCGTTCCAAGGCGGTAGCCCTATTGGCAGCCATTTTGTGTTTAGGATGTCGTTTGCATTTATTGTTACTTTTGCCTTATTGTTTGTCTGTTTGCGTGTTTGTTTCTGTGTTTTGTGGTTGATTGACCTTCTTGAATGCTACTTTCCCTGTCCGATCTTTTTATAGTTCTTTAGGCCTGAGGAGGAACAGATAATGTCACCTGATATGACTACACCTCCTTAATATGATTTGACAATTTTACTTGACAAATTATAAAATGTATGCGTGAACAGCTTCGACAATACATGTATGTAATTGATCAAAGAGCGTAGTTTAAATATAAATGTGTTCAGAAACTGAAGATTTTATGAAAACATTGTATTTCGGAGATTCGTTCTAATATCAGTTTAATGTGTGCAGTGGTTAAAGAAGTGTTGAGTATTTCAAATACGTCCACATATGCATAAAGACGAGTCAATACCATTCTTCATTAACAGAAGATGATTTAAAATGTATAATGAAAGGCGATTCCTAGAAGCAACAAACTCAACAAGGGAATCAAGAAGCAGACTCGGTTTTATGAGTCTTTCATAAGAGATAAAATAAGTTGCATACCCTAGTACCGGCGAAGGTGGTATTTTACATCCGCCATACAGCACTAAACAACGCTAGTATTAATGTCAATACATACTGAAAAGGGGATCCTTTGTTAGCTACAAGCACAAACAAGAGATAAAGTAGCAGACTCGGTTTCATTGAGTCTGTTCATAAAAAGTAATATAAGTTGTTACACCTATCACGCACTCTAGCACCGGCTTAAGCGATATTCTACTTTAAAGACACATATATCGGGCTTGATGATACAAAGTGGCCATTACGTTATAGTAATAACACAACTGATTTGTAGTTGAGCGCAGGACTAAACAAACGGTAATGTGAATTATTACTTTTGTCTTCTTGTTTGTCTGTTTGCGTGTTTGTTTCTGTGTTTTGTGGTTGACTGTCCTCCTTGCATGCTACTTACCCTGACCGATCATTTTATATTTCTTTACGATAATAAAATGTTACAAAGGTTTTACGAAGTTTATGATAACGGTAACCCTGATTGAATAGCTTTTTAGTTATACAAAGATTACGAATATTAAAGTCCTCAACTCGATTACAAGCTCTTGAAAAACAAATAAGTTAACACACATGTCAAAATTATAATCATCTCTCTTGTCATATATTTCGCTATTTATTTCACCATTTTCAATTGAGAGATCTAAATCAAGAAAAGAAACGTTATTATCAGATATATTAGCTTTGTTAAGCTGAAGTTCTTTTGGATAGATATTATTAACCATAGTTGCAAAGAAAGGGTTTTCAATGTTCAATATGTCAAACTAAATATCTGAAAGGAGACTATATATGGTATTTCCTCAAAAATGGTGATCCTAGTAGAGTTACGGAAACTTTAGAGACATTATTAAAAATGCTAGTAATATTACTAGAAGGAACATGAAACGAGGTTTCCAAATGAAGATTTAAAGGTGTAAGGCGTACATATGGTTTAGTTCTAAGAAATGAAGAGTTCTTTTGTGGAATTTGTATTGATGACTGTCACAAAATAATCACGAGTAGAGCGTTTTGGTCGTACACAGCTCTTGTAAGCACCTGTCAGTCACACGCTAATCCATTGTTCAGTTGAAACCAATTCACACTGTCCATGATATATTCAGGTAATACGGAAAAGAGTGCAATTTTCAGTGGCTGCCAGAGGACGTCCGGAAGGGCCGTTTAATAAGTTTAGTTTTGTGCTAATGCATGTAAAAGTATAGGTCTATCTCTTTAAAGGGAAACATTGTGCACGGGTCCTTTCGTGTAGAATCTAATACTGCTGATTTAGCCAAGTGTATCACGGAATGAACGTGGGAAATAATGTTTTGGGCGGAACGTCGGTTATAAAATGCATTGTTCTCGAGTTCTGGCTGGGATTGATTGAAAATTACATTTTTCTGAGCAGAGGTTGGAACCGGCAATTCACAGGCAATATGTGGTCAGTATTTATTTTATGAACTTTTATCGTACATTTGTATTCAGTTGGCAGCGCCATCTTGGTTGGCGATGTCACGACATCCGGTTAGCTTTTATGTTTCTAAAACTTTAACTTGAGACTAGCATATGGTTTTGAAGTTACTCTATCAGATGTAATTATTTTCCTTGATCATTAACTGTAATACACGATTGAAATGATAACGGTGTATATTAGGTGCATGAGTTAACGTTGGCGTATAACTCAGTGATTATAATACACGACTGAATAGATAACGTTGTATATTAGGTGCATTATCTAACAATGAGATGAGTGACTAGTATATCTGTCCGACGCGTGTACATGGCGTTGTAGAATATACATCCATTGCTACTCATCATAATTAGAGAGTGGCTTGCATATATTTATTAGATAATGATTTGTTGGTGTAATGATAATTATATAAGATTCGTGTGTTTACGAACCGACATCTAAAACGTATGTATTATTGCGGCGTAAGCCGTCCGGTGCAGATAACCCGTCCGGTGCAGATACATGTAACCCGTCCGGTGCAGATAACCCGTCCGGTGCAGTTAAACCGCCCAATGCAGATAATCCTCCATGTGTGGAGATAAGCCTTCCGGAATGGAGCTAAGCTTCCAAATATAACGTTAAGAACGGTGGAGACGGTCCCCGTACCTGCGCAACATGCAACATGGCCAGGTTCTAGTATCGACAACCCGCGGGACACGAGGTAGGCCCGTTATCAGTCCTAACTGAAGGAACTTCATTCACAACCTCGTTGGAGGTTAATTACCAAATCTATCGTGTCATCAACCCTTATAGAAGGTATTTGATGACAATCTCCGAATGGATTCGCGCATCATCATCTTCATGAGCTAACGCGCCTCGCCTTCATCAATAATTATTGTGCACATCAACATTGTTATAACTTTAACAACAATTAAGTGTTGTATATAGTCAGTCGACACACCCAGCATTTGTGATAATACTAAGAACGTCTTAAACGTTTATGAGAACAGTCTTTTCATATTTCATCTTTGTATTCTCTTTTTTTTGATAATTATGTATATATTTAACATATTTTAAAAGTTGCATTAAACATACGTAAATGCATTCACCATCATGGATTCTTTCCTGAGTTAGCCCCAACCACTAGGGTCATCTTGCCGAATGAAGATTTAAAGGTGGTGTAAGGCATACATATGGTTTAGTTCTAAGAAATGGAGAGTTATTTTGTGGAAGTTGTATTGATGACGCAGAGTGTAACCGAAGATGTGAAATATTTATTTTAAAAGTTTTAACTAATAGACTCATAATTTTTTATTTGGAGAGTAATACCATTCTGTGAAAAGTAAACTAAGTGTCAATTAGTATTTATTAGAGATACGAAATAGAATCGTATCAAAGATCCATAAGACATAATATTTGTAAACATACGGACTGTTAGAAGAGGTCCAAAAACTCGACGTCAATGTCTAATATAAGATAATGAGGAAAGTTAAGGAAAACCCTAATAAAATCGACCAAAATGTTGATGAGCACAAAACCTTCAACGCGGTATATGTAACACACGTGTTTAAGGAAAAACTAGATCAATGAATGTCTTACAATCCCTGTAGGATGTAAAAATAACAATATTGATTGGATGTACGGAGAGACTTTTTATGGTCGCCACACGGCACAAACAACACCATTGTGCAGTAAAAAGAAATATAAAAAATCGGACAGGGAAAGTAGCATTCAAGGAGGACAGTCAACCACAAAACACAAAAACAAACAAACAAACAGACAAACAAGAAGACAAAAGCAATAAAAAATGCAAACGACATTCCAAACACAAACACGAAAGGGTTGACACTAGAGCTACCGCCTTTCAACGGTCATTGGCAAAGTAGGCCACTGGGGGGTTTAAACAGGTTCTAGGGTGCACCAAACTCACACATAATCTACTGTCATCCCATTAAAACAAGACAGTGTAAATAAAGAAATCCCCGCCATGATCTAATCTCTAACCAAAAAGGCAGCATCAATAGGCAATATAAGTAAAACACAAATATGCTCGTGTAAATATAATACAAAAATACAATAGCTTAGAAAGCCACAATGAAGGTACGCAATGACTTGGCAGAAGCCAGAGCAACAAGAGAATAAAACATTAAAGTAACGACAAGAATGATCATAGACAAACATCAAACGCCACCATCCCAATTGTCTTTAGCTAGGCGTCATCATAGGGTCCACAGCCTGCCCGGTCATCGTACAATTGAAGAGGAAAGCATAGTGGCGAACTGTAAAAGGATCCACCACCAAGCATGCAGTACGTTGCAAAATGATAGGGTCATAACCTCTTTTGGTAAACTTTAAGTCGTTTTTAACAAGTTTAACAAAGATAGTATGAAAGTGATCATGACCAAGAATCTTACGAAGTTTATAAATCTCATAGATGTCAGGTCGTGATAGTCCTTGTCGCAGAAGAGTCATTACATTACTTTTATATTTGGAAAGAAGATAGGTTTACGATAATAAAATTTTGCAAAGAAGTTTATGGTAACGGTAACCCTGATTGAGTAGCTTTTTAGTTATACAAAGATTACGAATATTAAAGTCCTCAACTCCAGTACAAGCTCTTGAAAAACGAATAAGTTCAGACACATACACTCCATCCAAGTGGGGATAACTAACAATGTTAAAATTAAAATCCTTTGTCTTGTCATAGATTTTGCTAATTATTTCGTCATTTTCAATCGAGAAATCTAAATCAAGAAAAGAAGCGTTATTATCAGATATATTAGCTTTGTTAAGCTGAATTTCTTTATGATAAATAATATTAACCATAGTTTCAAAGAAAGGATTGTCCATGTTCAATATGTCATCCAGATACCGAGAGGTGTCATTAAAGGCTTCAATAACATCTGCCTGGGTATCTGGTGTAAGACGCAACATGAAATCTCTTTCATAGCAAAATAAAAACAAATCTGCGACAAGTGGTGCACAGTTCGTACCCATAGGGATACCAAAAATGTGTCTATAAACGGTGGTTCCATACCTGACGAAAATATTATCTAATAGGAAGATGAGTGCATCACAAACTTCTTAGGAAGTCCACATGGTATAACTGTCTAAACTGTGGTTAGTAAAAAACGCTTTAATATTATTACATGCCAAAAATGTAGTATTTTCTCTAGTGATTGTTTTTCTGAATAAGAGAAATTAGCTTGTCTTTAATAAGTTGATGTGGTAAGGTTGTATATAGCGTAGATAAGTCATAAGTGCTCATTGATGAAACTTGACCTGATTTGAAAATTTTATTAAGAACGTCTCTTCAATTTTTTATAGACCAAATTAAATTAATGCCAGAGTTTTCAAAAGTTTTATAACAATATAGTTTAACGTAATCTTTAACGGGAGTAAAACAAGACGTTAAATGTTTGGAGATGTTTGTTGTGGAGCAGGCACTAGAATTCGAAATAAAGCGAGCATGATATTGATTTTTATGTAATTTAGGAATCCATTACATACATGTTGTAGGCAGTTTATTTTGCTTATCGCCTTGAAAGTAGTGCACCGAGTGATAAGTGCGGAAACAACATCATCCTCAGTAGAATTAACTTAAGTATACGAACTGGTGCTGCCGAGTTCCAGAGATAAAATATTGACGTAACAATAATTACATTATTAGCTGCTTTATCTGCAGGAACTAAAAATGAGATCCTATAGAAACCACAGCGTCCGAACGGAAATGCATCGTAGGTCCGCACTGTACTGCAAACAAGGAATTGATAATACAATGAAAGAGACAAAAACAACAGAAGGGGTGGTGAAGACAGGGTTACCGACTTGGAACGGTCAGTAGGCAATAAGGCCTACTGGTTAGTTTGAATCGATTTTATATGAGCACAATCCAAGCTATTATCCTGTCTTCAGCGCACATATAGACAAGGCAGTGTAAAGAACACTACATCCCATCAAAAGGAATTCTCTAACAACAAAGTCCATATCCTGAGAAACTAACTATAGAAACACATACAAAATAATAAACATCTCAGGATGTATCCAGAGTCGTACTGAACAACCATAGTAGTTGCAGCTAAAGAGAAAACCAATCTAGGGTACGACCAGAAAATCCGAGAGACGAAAGCTCATGCACCCACCTCACTTAGTTGGGGTTTCAGTAGGTACAATCATAGAATCCCAAGAAGTAGTCAAGTCATCGCACAAGTGAAACGAGAAGCGTAATGACTGACTGTAGAGAGGCCAATCACTATACAGACATTTCGTTGTAAAACCAAAGGGTTATAACGAAAACCCTGCTGAAGAAGTTTACTTGTAATAACTTGATTTCGATCAGTGAAGTCTATAACATCATCATCACCCGCTCTAGCAAATCGAATGAGCTGGGAGATATACACCCCGTATGAGGTAGCACGAGGTACATCTCCATTCAGGTGTGAATAGTTAACGATGTTAAAATTGAAATCATCTCACTCATAATAGATTTTAGTATGAATACAATCATTTAAAATCAAGAGATGAATATCGAGAAATGCTGCTACTGTATCCGAACTGTTGGTTTTATTCAACGTGATCTCTTGCATTATATTCGTGTTCACGAAATCGAACTTTTTAGAATCGACATGTTTGTCTAACATATTGTATATCGCAATGTGGTGCATTTCAAGTCAGAACATAAATGACTTGAGATGTACGTCAATTAACATTTGAAGCTAGACATACATTAAACAATCTACCATTAACAGCTGATTTAATAGTGAATAGCAAGATAAATAATTGCAACCACTGCCTGCACCTCTTAGCATTGCACTTATTAATAGAGGGAAACACCCTGCAAGGAGACTTTATATGGTAATTCCTCGAAACAGATGATCCTAAAGGCGTTACGGATACTTTAGAGCCATTATTAAAAATCCTAGTAAGTTCCAAGAAGGAACATGAAACGAGGTTATCGAATGAAGAAATATCTAAGAAGAGTGTTGCTAATGTGTGTGTGTGTATGTGTGTGTGTGTGTGGTGGGGGGATGAATCTCTGGATAACAAAGGACGGCAACCACGGAGAGGAGCAGAGAGCATGCATCAACGTCACGACTAGTCAGTCTCTGTTTATTAAGAAGAAATGATTGGTTGCAGTTTCAATGATCGAAATGAAGTTATTACAAGTAAACTACTTCAGCAGGGTTTTATTTATCACAAATACTTAGGTCTTTCTTAAAATTCCACCGCCGCAACGAAAACTTACAGAAGTTCAACACGTACCTTAACACACTTATTTTGTGTTGATGCTATCTATAAACTTCGGAAGTTGAAGGGATCTGGTGAGTTTCCTGACTACTTTACAAAATTAAACAGGAAGTTCGTCAGAAAAGGGTACGACACTTTAGGATTACAACGCAATGCATGTTTAGTGATTGACCCTTGTTTGTAGTTCAGTGCGGAACTACGATGCCATTGCGTTTGGACGCTGTGGTTTCTATAGGACCCTTTATCATACAACTAAAGTTTGTACTATACAAATACAGCTACTGTCTACTAACATAATATATTCCGCCCAACTGCTGTTTTATACTAGTGGCTACACGCATTATTATTCGTTGACTTAAAAAGTCAGGAATCGGCCATTTAAACTACAAATATACACAATCTGGTTTATTCTTATAAATTTAGAAATACAATACATTTGTGTTTTTAAACGCAGATTTTTCTTTTGCCAAAGTTGCTTCTCCTGACATTCTATCCTCCATTTGTATTTTGACGGCAGCAAACGTAAACTGTACATTTTTCCATTGTTTTTCAGGTAAATCATGTTACTTAAAACGGATGCATGTGGTGTGAAGACGAGTATGAAGTAAATGTGCCCTTCTTTCGCCGGTGTAATAATACATTTTGGAGTATTTGCAAGATCACGTTTTAAATAACGTTTAAAGGCAATAATGGAATTGGAATTACTGGCCTCGTGTGGAGGTTGATCCATTCATGAGCTACCGAAGGAAGAAATTAGTTGAAGTAAGGACTAGTGCTTGAATCTAAACAAACGCCAGTGTGAATATCAACACATACTTTAAAGGGAATCCATTGGAAGCAATAACCACACACAAGAGATAATAATAGCAGGCAACTATTGAGTACTGTTCATGAAAGATAATGTAAGTTGCAACACCTCTCATGCACCCTAGTATTTGCTTATTTGTTTGTTTACTCTTTAAAGCCATATATATAGAGCTTGTTGATGCCAAAGGACCAGTAAGTAATAACATGATTAACTTTTAGTCGGGGCGACCTTTTACAGCTGTCATTTTAGACCCTTTTTATAATTTATTTCTGAAAGTTTAGCAAGCGGCCTTTGTAAATGAGATTAAAAGTGGAGGATTTGTAAATACTTGGAAAACTTCGAGTGTACATTTAGTGAAGAGAGAATCTTTAACATCTTGTATATATGTATATATGGTATGTAAATATAATTGTCATGTATGACTGCTTGACATTGAAACACACAAAGAGAAACAAACACCAACTATACAGTCTAATAATATGTAAGATATGACAACACAAACACAAAAGGGTTGACAAAAAGGCTACCGCCTCGGTCAGTGGCAAAAAAGACCACTGTGGTATAAACCATGTTCTAGGGTGTACCAAACCTTACTCTTACCCAACTGTCATCCCAATAAACGGGACAGTGCAAATCAAGATATCCCCGCCAGGTTATAATCTATAACAAACAAGGAAGCATTAACAGGCAATATAAGTATAACATATACATGATCATGTATATATAATGTTTAAAAAAGCCTAGAAGGCCACACAGTAATTACTCAATGACTTGGAAAGACCCAGAGAACACTCCGTTAAGGGTACCGCAATACAAGATTAAAGACAAACATCAAACGCTACCGTCCTATAAGAATTTAGATAGACGTTATCATAGGGTCCACAATCTGTCCGATCATCGCACAGTCAAAGAGGAAAGCATAGTGGCTCAATGTAAATGGGCCAACCGTTATATATGCAGTGCGTTGCAAATTGATAGGGTCATAACTTATTTTGATAAACTTTTTAACAAGTTTAATAAAGATTGTTTGACAATGATTATGACCAATTGACCAATTGTCAACCCTTTGTGTTTGTGATGTCGTTTGCATTTATTATTGATTTTGCCTTTTTGTTTGTCTGTTTGCGTGTTTGTTTCTGTGTTTTGTGGTTGACTGTCCTTCTTGAATGCTACTTTCCCTGTCCGATCTTTTTATGTGTCATAGTAAGTTTATTGGATTCACGAAATAATAAAGTGCTTTGTTTCGTATGTTCAATCAATCTTAGGATAATTTGACAGTTAGCAAAATAAATGCATGCACATATTTACAGCCTTACTGAAGTCGAGTAAACGTAAAATAACTGAATGTTTTCACAAGGAATTTAGTAAATGTTATCTGACTTTCACGAAACTAAGACTCTTTATATCTGAAAAGATATAAATAAAACAATGAGCATGCACAACATGACAGAGTCATATGCCTTAACTATATAAAGCTAATCTATGTACATTTAGTTTTACTTAAGGCGATAACTTGACTACATGGTACGGGTTTTAACCACATGTGGTTAAGGACATATTTCGAGCCTATTGTATTTGGGGGTGGGGATGTGGGGGGTTGGGGGAGAGAATTTCTATAGGTAACTGTAAATCACGATTAGCCACACAATTTCACGAGCAAATTGTGATATTCAATTTTTCTTCAGATTATGAGGCCCACCCAATAAAGCATTTGTGACCAGTACACATAATAACACATTAAAGAATGCTGTATATTTATTGTGTTGTGCTCTGATTTTTGGTCTAAAAACAATTAAAAAATATCAGATAATTTTTGTATTCAAAAGCTAAATTATGAACATATATTTCTTCATTAAAGTAAATTACAAAGTGTTTTTAAGCTATTTTTACCCCCAATACAGCAATGCTATACAAAAATAAGAGCGGTCCTCAATTTATATACCTGAGTTGATCAGCCATGAAGCGTGCTGGCTGTACATTTTCAAGCTTCCCATGCTTATTCAATGACCAAGTAGCGTTGGGGAAAATGTGTCCTTAAAGCTACACAATCCCGATAAAATAATAACACAATTTCAAGGTTTTTTAAACACAAGGAAGTCTACAGATGAAGTTCTTTTGCTGGATGTGTTGTATAGATTGTTTAGGCTGGTATATTTTCATAGCGCATATCGAGGCATTTGCATAATAGGCCTGATAAACGCTTCGGTAAGTTTGAAACTGTACCACCCAGTGATTACGGGTATATAAGCCTAAACGTTTATATAGCAATTTGTTCAGATATCCGATAACTACAGACTGTTCAACTCGATGAGGATATTCAATGACGTGTAATGAAAATATATACATGTTTGTTGAACAGAAGGTAGGGATGGGAATGGGATGGGAATGGAATGAGATAAGCATAACGTAAATACATCACTATGTAGAGAATTATAAACACTTACCCGCGTATTCCACATATGTTCCATATATATTTATATTTCCTATAATATTCTTGAAACAATACAAAATCACACACATATTATACATGTACACATATACAGAGAGCGTGTAGCGGTAGCAAATATTGTGTACCGTGCAATACATGCTCAGGTGTTGACACTGGACAGGGAGATGTTAGAGTTTAAAATGAGACACTTGAAACGTATTGTTCAAATAAGCAAACAGTAATATTATTTTTCGCAAATCGTAGTTTCACAATTCATCCTTTCGTTACACAATTCCGCTTCTTGGCAATACAATAAAAGAGTAAACAACGATCGTTCTGGAGTAATTTTATAATTGAATGTCTCTTCATAAAACATGCCACATACATGTATATCCTGACTTTTCGGATTCCACTCCCGCAACTATGTTGCCATGGCAATCACATTTTGACGAAATAAAAAACAATTGCGTGCATCATCTCCATATTGCCTTAGATACACAAATAACATTTTTGTTCGATATCTCAAATGTATTTCAAGCCATCGCAGGATGCCGTTATTGCGGACGGACTGAGTATTCGTCTTTTCTAAAAAATATATCCGGCACCGTTTGACTACTTTTTCATTAAAAAAAAAGAATTCTTAAAACATTTATTTTTAAACGCATTAGAGCCGCGGGTTTGATCCCCGTCCGCAACAGTGAACCTTCAGGATTGTGAAACTAATTACAGGAAAATAAGACCATAAACATAAGTATAAACGTCGAACAGGAAATGCAGCTTTCACATTTAATGTTAATAAAAAATAAAGGCATATGACGTCACAAACAGAAGAAGGGTTGACAATAGGGCTACCGCCTTGGAACATAAACGGGACAGGGTAAATAAAGAAATACCCGGCATGAAATTTTCTCTAACCAATAAGCCACAAAGAAGATACTCAGTGACTTGGCAGAAGCCAGAGCAACAAGAGAATAAACCATTGAGGGCACGACAAGACAAATATAAAAAGATCGGACAGGGAAAGTAGCATTCAAGGAGGACAGTCAACCATAAAATACAAAAACAAACACGCAAACAGACAAACAAAAAGGCAAAAGTTAAAATAAATACAAACGACATCACAAACACAAAAGATTGTCTTGACAAACAACGTCAAATGTGGCGAACTGTAAATGGGTCCAACACCAAGCATGCAGTGCGTTGCACAATGGAAGGGTCATAACCTCTTTTGATAAACTAAAACTTTTAACAAGTTTTACAAAGATAATATGGAAGTGATCATGACCAAGGATCTTACGAAGTTTGTAAATCACGTCACCATAGAAGACAAGTTGTGATAGTCCTTGTCGCAGAAGAGTTCTTAAATTACTTTTATATTTGGAAAGAAGATCAGAGTTATAATAATACAATTCTGCAAAGGTTTTACGAAGTTTATTGTAACGGTAGCCCTGATGGAGAAGCCTTTCAGTTATACAAAGGTTACAAATATTAAAGTCCTTAAAGCAAGTACAAGCTCTAGAAAAACGAATAAGTTGAGACACATAGAGACTCCATAAGAATTTGCTCGGGGAACATCCCCATCTTAATGGGGATAATTAATAATACCAAATTAAAATCTCTCTTGTCGTAGATTTTGCTAATTATTTCACGATTTTCAACAGAGAGATGTAAATCGAGAAAAGAAGCGTTAATATCAAAAATATTAGCTTTGCTACGTCGAAGTTCTTTCAGTGTGACTTTAAAATATAACACCGCTTAAGCCGGTGCTAGGAGGCATGAGAGGTGTTTTATACTTATCTCTCGTGAACATACTCAATAAAACCGAGTCTGCTACCTTTCTCTCTTATTTGTGTGTTTTGCTTGCAAGGGATCACCTTTTCAGTATTTATTCTTTAGGATATATAATATTAACCATAGCAATAGCAGAAAAAAATGGTTGTCGTGTTCAATATGTCATCCACATACCGAGAGTTATCATTAAGGCTTCAACAACATCTGTCTGAGTATCTGGTGAAAGACTCAACATGAAATCTCTTTCATAGCAATATAAAAACCAATCTACGACAAGATGTCACAGTTCGTTACCATAAAGATACCAACAAGTTGTAGTTCCATACCTGATGAATATATTTTCTAATAGAAAAATAAGTGATTCACTTCATGGGAAGTCCACATAGTGTAATTGTCCAAACTGATGTTAGTAAAAAATGCTTTAGTATTGTTACAGGCTAAAAATATAGTATTTCCTCTAGCAAAATTTTTGAATGAGAGCAATAAACTTGTCTTTAATAAGATTGTATGATAAAGTTGTATATAATGTAGAAAAATCATAAGTACTTATAGATGAAGCTTGGCGTAACACAATATTTGTTTAACGTGAACTTTAACGGCAGTAAGACAAGATGTTAAACGTTTGGAGATATTTATAGTGGTGCAAGAACAACTCGAATTGGGAATAAAACGCGCTTTATATGGTTGTTTGTGTAATTTGGGAATCCAGTACATAGTTGGAAATCTGTTTGCTTTTCGTCTATTCCATCCTTGAACATTTTGCACTGAGTGATATGCGTCGAAACAACATTATATTCAGTGGAATGCGATGTAGTATACGAATTAGTACTCACGAGTTCATGAGATAAAACATTGACGCAATGGAGGCATCAAACAATATATTATATTATTAGCTGTTTTATCAGCAGGAACTAAGACGAACTTATTACTGATTATTTCCTGGATTCCCGATTTTAAATTACGAAATGAAAACCTATGTCTAGGGAGGAAATCGGGAGGGATTAGCCGTATAGAAGTTAATACGGGTATCTATGATGTTAAAAATAGCATTTTTCCAAATAGAAAGGGAGTTAGGGTCAGCATGTTTTCTATGACACCATTAAATACTAAAATCATCAATGGATTGGGAGATCTGACCACGACATGCATTAAAGTTAATCATAGAAGACAATCTATACTTTAGAAAACAAATGCCGAATATGTTTATCAAATTACCAGTAATGACATGACCGGGCGGAGCATAGCACAATTTAGATGTTCTACATTTGCATTCCTTAGGAGTGTTTTTTACTATATCAAGGTCAGAAACTATTTTGTTGTAGATGAAAATCATATTTCTAATCGTTTTTTTGTACTTATAACAAGTTATAGTGTTTTTTTCGGAATATTTGAAATATTTAGGAATATAATCAACAACACGATTATCTCGAAAAAATAAAATGAAGTTAAAAATTAAGTTAAAGAGTTTTTAGAAAATGTCTGACCTTACTCCTTGTCAATATGGGGTCGGAGAACATGCTGCGTATAGCTTTGAATTAAAGAAGCAGTGTTATACAGAGGATATGTTCGAATGGATATTTTGTCTGCTTCCTCGTCAATCAGCTTAAGTGAACAAATGGATAGAAAGTTGAGACAAGAAAGCATGGAGTGTTTTCCAGACTGTTTAATCACGAAACCTATGCTTCATTAGTGATACTTGAATAATTCGAATTGATAGAAAACGTTTCTCTAAATTACTAAAACAGCTATATTGACCAGTCGTTCCTATTGATTTTGCAGTATTGACAGTTTTATATACAACCTTCCAAACTCTGCATCCTCAATTCACTTTCATAAGGCTCCATCCTTGTCAACAGTTCGTAAAGAACTATACCGAAGCTGTAGGCATCTCCGGCTTGAGTTGCGTTTTTGTATGGGTTATCCAGATGTTCCGGAGCAACGTAGAGCAATTCTAAAACCAAGACAGAATTTAATTATTTTGACCACATTAACCATGCAATTATAGTAAAGTGTGAATCTTACATCCGTAATAATGTATGTTTCCCTTAAGCGCTATCATCGTGTATATAAGAGCAATTACTATGTATGTATTAATTTATAGTTATATAAATGTGACACAAATTACCAACCAAACAGTGCTTAAATCTACACAGTCACTATATAAATCGATTTCTTCTTTGTAGGCGTGTCCTTATTTCTAACGTCATGTTCACCAGCTCATGTCGAAATCGAAGATTCATTCTATTGTTGCTCTGGCGTAAGCCAAGTTATTGAGTACCTTCTTTTTGGCTTTTTTAGGCTATTGTTTTTTGTATTTATATATACATGAGCATCTTTGTGTTTTAATTATATTGCCCATTTATGCTGCCTTGTTGGTTAGAGAAAAGTTCATGGCGGGGATTTCTTTATTTACACTGTCCAGTTTTATTGGGATGATAGTAGGGTAAGTGTGAGGTTTGGTGCACCCTAAAAACCGGTTTAAACCCCAAGCAGCCTTTTTTGCCTCTGACCGTTCCAAGGCGGCAGCCCTATTGTCAACCCTTTGTGTGTTTGTGACGTCATATGCCTTTATTCTTTTTTACATTGCCATTGATGTTTGTCGTTTTACCTGTATTTGGGTTTAGTGTGTTCTGTGAAAGCTGCATTTCCTGTTCGACTTTTATACTTATTTTAACATATTTGAACGCAACTCAAGATGGATCAATAAATATATAGTCCATCTTGTCGCACGAGTAAATTAACATTGCCTAGTGTAGTACTGTATGCTATCAATATGAAACTAATACGTCTCCTCAAAACAACCATATCTCGAACAGAGACTGCAATATTTCGTATTTATTGTGTTCGGCCGTTTACAAAGGTCCACTATCCTACTTGTTGTTATTTAGCGCTTGATGAGTTTGTGTGTCCGCGCTAGTCATTACGTAAATCAAATCCTATTTTTGTATCACATATATTCTGAAGCCGTATATTTATCGATGTTACCTGTACAGAGTATAAATGAAAATGTGAAAAATAAGTTATTACTAGTTAAAATATAAAATATGTAGCTTTAAATTAAAAAAATTAACTACTATTAGGTTGATAATTTGTCTCACATTTGTCTTTTTGAATAATGTACCTATCTTCCCGGAATCCTCCGTGATCCAGTGCTCCAGAAAGGGTATTGTAAGATGTATACTATTCCTTTACCTTATATATACATGTTATTTTTTAAATATATATATAAACCACTTATAGTATTATTTAATTTTCGTATTCTACACTCTTCATTGAATTCCCAGATATAAGAACTACTTCCAATCATTTAAAGAATCTACTTACGATGTTTAACGATGTTTTCGGGAATTTTTTCTTGAAATTTAATTGTTGGCAGTCCAAAATCGGCGATCTTCAGAACAAATCGTCCATCTATCAGGCAGTTGCTGCTATTCAAACTTCCGTGAGTCATAATGTTTGTTCCGTGAAGAAAACACATACCCTATAGAGAATATGAAAAGCGAAATATGGAAATCGTCGCAAACGATACATATCAACAAAACAGCAGTCTCGGTTAGTTTGAGACTGTTCATGAACGGCAGTGAGAAATGCTTGCTACCGTTTATAAATTCTAGCCCCGGGTAAGCGGAACTCAATATTTAAAAAGTAAATAATATGAACAGTATGAGCCTGCCCGAAGACGGTAAACAAATACCATATTAATAAATACTGATAAAGGTGATCCTTTGTGAGCAACAAACACAATTAAGAGACTAAAGCGGCAGACTCGGTTTTATTGAGTCTGTTCATGAGAAGTAATGAAAGAAGCAACACCTCTCACGCCCCCTAGCACCGGCTTAAGTCATGCCAAGCACTGAATTACTGTATTTTAGAGGTAAAGCAAAATTTACAGTGTGATGATATCATTGAATGGGTTAAGTTTAGGATGTAAAACTCTTTCTTTTTAGAAACATTTATTTTATTTCTACCACTATTGGATATGCTAATCGCAGTAAGTCATTATTTTCACAACAACCTATGTGTGTATGTGTTGTACCTCATTACAAGTCTGACATTTGTTTGGCTTGCATACTGGTGGCATGTATTTCATATATTCAAAACAGTATCGCCATTATTATGTTTGTGTTGTTGATACAGGGTGACTATACCTATGACGAAATTATTGCTAATTCTTGAAAAAAAAAATTGTAAACATTCGCCCACATTGAAAGCTTAAAAGTGCGATAAGATTTTTATTTCTTAACCACTTTCTACCAAAGAAAGCACATTCGAACGCAAACAATGTACGCTACCCTCGACTGATATTCGTTTATTGTGAAAGTTGGTACTTTTCCAAAATACTTCTGAAAATGCACCAGAAATAATTTGCTAACCATTGATTTATACTTTAATTCTGCACTTATTACGAAAACAATCCATGCATATACCCTGTTTGTATCACAAAAACTTCCCCATTATTATTTCACATCAGGTAGGCGAAAGGGTTTTGGGTTAAAGAACCAGTTCGCCGGAATTACTATAATTTTCAATTATGCTAATCCGTGAAGTCGATTTTTTTTGCTGAATCGTGAAGTCATTTTCATTCAAATCCTATGCAAAGAATAAAGCATTTTAATGAAAGAATTATATCAAGATATTACATTATTGATGGTTATTAGAAATTTACTACTTTTGATATCTTCTTTTAGAAAGATGGACAATTTTGTTAGATTTATATGCGTCATTCTAAAAGATAAAGTTAAATCTATTTGACTAAATTGAAATTGTTCAGCGACTTTTAATATGTCAAACATATACATTTTAACCTTAATTAGTGTTTATCATTGGTAAAGAAATGGACACGTAGCATAAATAGCCTGTTTCTTAATTTACAATTAAATGTGTCAATTAAATCTAAATATAGTATTTTCTGTTTTTCATAATCATTATGATGCGTTATTTGTTTCAATGATTATTTTCTTTGATTATTGTACAATGTATTGCCTGTTTCTAAATTTAAAATTTGACAGGATTAAGGATTACCCTGTCTCTTGTAATGTTTTCAAACTAATTAGTCTAGATCATTTGCGACGCTTGTTTGTTTTCAAGACAAACGTCAAGAACAGTCCTCCTGAACAAAGTTTGATTTTTGCCGATACACTGGTAACTTTTTAGATTGGCTGAGACACCTCATATCCAAGATACACAGAAAAAAAAGACGATCAATTTATATATAAACAAAGAGGGAAACTTCATCATTATATCGACGAACTAAATACGGATGGTCAGAAATACTTTAATAAAAAAAAATAAAAAATATATGGTCACGTGGTTCCCATCAGTTTCAAATTTGTTTCTACACAACCGGACAAGACGTTTGTATTTACAATCAAGCGTCGATGATTATCAAGACTACAAACTAATACAATAACACAAATAATGCACGCTACCCTCGTCTGATATTATGCTAATGTAAAAATAAGTAAAGTTTCCAAAAAAAACACACCATAAAACCACAAAAACAACTGAAACCCTCTGAAAATTACGGTATCGTGTTACCATTGCATCTTACCATAGATGGTAAGATGCGATGGTCGATGGTAAGATGCGATGGTAAGATGCGATGGTCGATGGTAAGAAAGATACGATGGTCGATGGTAAGATGCGATGGACCATCGACCATCGCATCTTACCATCGACCATCGCTTCTTACCATCGCATTTCCCATCGACCATCGCATCTTACTATCGCATCTTACCATCGACCATCGCATCTTACCATCGACCATCGACTTATCAATTCTCATGCTGATCAAGATCTCACGATTACCGTAGAAAAATGTCGTCTGAAGATGAAGAAAGTAAGGTGTCCTGCTAGGTCGATGGTCGATGGTAAGATGCGATGGTCGATGGTAAGATGCGACGGTAAGATGCGATGGTCGATGGTAAGATGCGATGGTAAGATGCGACGGTCGATGGTAAGATGCGATGGTCGATGGTTCGCATCTTACCATCACATTTTATCATCGACCATCGCATTTTACCATCGACCACCGCATCTTACCATCAACCACGATTACCTTAGAAAGATGTCTAGGTCGATGGTCGATGGTAAGATGCGATAGTAAGATGCGGTGGTCGATGGTAAGATGCGATGGTCGATGGTCCATCGCATCTTACCATCGACCATCGCATCTTACCATCGATCATCGCATCTTACCATCGCATCTTACCATCAACCATCGCATCTTACAGTCGACCATCGATCTATGTCGATGGTAACATGCGATGGTAACATGGCCCTAACAGGACACCGTACTAACAGGACACCGTAGAAAATGAACCAGCAATATGTTGAATCATTTTATTTAAGAAAACAATTTATTTATTTTTTATTTTTAAAAGTAAGTGAATTAACTTGATCGAACAGTGCGAAGCGAAAATTATTTTTAAGTTCATTAACTCCTAAATATATAAACGTTGGCTTACCTATATAGCTTACCCTTTTACTTATGAAAACTTTTTAAAACAAGAGGCCCAAGAGGGCATGCAATCACACTACTGGATAATAGACACCCATATACCATTTATATGAATATATTTTGAAATCTGGCCAGCGATTTTAGACGAGAAGATATTTTAAAATATTTGTGAAGATTTTTCTAAATAGCCTTAAAGGAAACGGTTAGAACAAATTTGGTAGAGGGTCACACAAATGCCATTTATAAAATTATTTTAAAATCTGACTAGTGGCTTTACAGGAGAAAATTATTATTTTTTAAAAAGTTCCATGTAGGAATATAGCCATATAGGAAAAATATAAGCCTCGTCCCTGGCGGTCATAGTTTTCAGTGAATCAATCCAGTTTGAACAATATTGGTAAATGGCTACCAAATCAGCGTTTTAATAAAATTACGTCGACATCTGGCAATTGGTTTTAAACAAGATGTTTAAAGTTTCCTAAAATACTAAAAAATACTATGGAAAATACGCATCGCCCTAGCGGCGATGATTTCTGACGGATCGACTTGAACCATCTTGGTAGAAGGTCGCTTCAGCATTATTATGTTTAGTAAGGGTTTATAATGGACTTTTATGGAATATAAAACTGCAGGACTATATCCCACCTTCCTATATTTTCCTTCTGTTGGCATGACAACCCGAGTACTGGGTTGATTGCCAGATTTTGAATAACATTGAGAGATAACCACCGAGAAATCGTTCCTGTGAAGTGTTATGAAATTTCGCCCGGTGGTTTCAGAGATGTTGCTTAAATGTTTACGATGAAGACGGAAGACAACAGCGTCGGACGACGGACAAAATAGCGATAAGAAGAAAAGATATAACGTAAACGTTATATATGTGGACAGTTCTATGCGAATGATTTTTTTGAAGAGTGTAGTTTTTATATGCAATCCAAAGCTTCCATTCCATATAAGCTACCTACCCATAAAGTTTCACAGCAATATCTCATTCCTAATTAAAGCTATTGAGCGGAAACCATTTTTTTATGTTTAATAACAGTGACTTTTACGTTGATTCCACTGGGGAAGGGCCTGACATACCATAGTATTCGTCTACTTAAGTGTAACGGAGCTTACTGGCCATTACAACCATAAGACGCTAACTAGAACAACAACAATATTATAATTTTTTTCATATATTGCATGGGTATTGCTGCCAATAAGCAATACATCCATTCACATGATAACACTGTTTTAACTACAATTGAATTGAATGTTGTTTAACCGCTAATCAATACAGCATAGGTTAATTACAGTCGCACAAGAGAGAGGGGCAGGAATCCGGGAACCGTGCCCTACTCTTACAATGGAATAGATTTCTATGGTTCTTTAACGTGCTCAGAAGATAGACCGATACACGGGACCGCCCGGTTTACGTCTACAGTGTTCATTTTTGGCTGTTTTTTGGGGCCGAATATCGGCACCATTCACAATGCAAAACAGTAAGTTTTTTTCCACAATTACATGGAAAATCCCAAAGTTAAAAAAATACATTTAAGTTTTAATTTTTAAAACATACATAAATATAACACACGCAGAAAAGAGAAAGATATCTATTAAATTTCTAAACAAAATTATATTCCACTATAAAATTTCTCAGAATCGACTAGTAGAGCCATTTTTTCCCAATGTTGTCCTCAATTTTGGCGTGCACGACTATATGTTTCCCAACTGGAGGGACCCCGCCCCCATTACCAATATACCAAAAAGGATCACTGGAGCCCATCCGACGGACGAGGCTAAGGAAAGGTGTCTTGCACAAGAACAGCGGAAAAAACTGTGGCACCACAGAGGATTGAACCCGGGGACTCCGGTTAAAATCCGTAACCACAGTCCACGACAGTCTGATGCGCCCAATCTGCAATCAGATGATATAATATTCATCTAAGAATTATATTGTTATATTGTTGAATATGTACACTACAGTAGCACAGGTGCAATGAAATCAATACCAAATGAACAAATACAGTATACTAGATTCATCTCCAAATACGAATGTATCCAAACTTCTACAATGTATCCAAACTTAGACACACCAAAGTGGCGGGCAATCCCTTCTTTTCAAGAAACACGTAAACTTTCGGTAAACCTCGTCTATTTCCGTAAACGATTTCCAACACGATAAATTACTTGTGTACCTACTACAACATAACGATTAAAACCTCGTATATTTCCATAAACAATGCGAGACTGACTAATTTCCGTAAATCATCAAAACAAAAGTTTTAGATAATTGACAACACAAATGACTTCACAGTGTAGGATAAAATAATCGACTTCACGGATTAGCATAACTTAAAAATTCATTTATTATTGCGAACTGGTTCTTTGACCCAAAACTCTTAAGAAATAAAACTCTTATCGCACATTGAAGCTTTCAATGTGGGCGAATGTTTACAATTATTTCTACAAGAATTAGCAATTATGACGTCATAGGTCATGTGGTATAGTCACCCTGTTATAGCGAAACATTCTCTATTACAATTAGTTTCTATTCAACTGTTGACACGACGTGGTCGTAAATATTCCTGCAAATATATATGTTTATATATATATATAAACACATAGGTCAGCTATTACAATGTTAACCATGCAGATGACTAAATTAATGAAAATAACTAGAATGTTAGTAACATAATGCATGGATATTTAAATAACACACTATATAGTTATGTAAATAACGGTTCATGTTAACAATAGTGGAGAGTGTATTATTGACATTGATGATGATGATGATCATCATGATGATCATGATGATCATGATTATGATGATCATGATGATGATGATCATGATGACACCATGATGATGATGATGATGATGGCGATGATGATGATGATGATGATGATGATGATGTTGACGATGGTGATGATGACGATTGTAGTTATGTTACCAACGATAATAGTGATAAAAGTACACTCTCGCTAGGTAGGCTTAACGTTTGTGGTTTAAATGTTTAATGTACTCTGAACCTGACTTCTATGGTGATGTGGTTTAAATGTTTAATGTTCTCTGAACCTGACTTCTATGGTGATGTGGTTTAAATGTTAAATGTACTCTGAACCTGACTTCTATCGTAATGTGGTTTAAATGTGTAATGTACTCTGAACCTGACTTCTATGGTGATGTGGTTTAAATGTGTAATGTACTCTGCACCTGACTTGTATGGTGATGTGGTTTAAATGTTTAATGTACTCTGAACCTGACTTCTATGATGATGTGGTTTAAATGTTTAATGTACTCTGAACCTGACTTCTATGGTGATGTGATTTATAAACTTAGTAAGATTCTTAGTCATGATCACTTTCATACTATCTTGTTAAACTTGTTAAAAAGTTTATCAAAATAGGTTATGACCCTATCATTTTGCAACGTACTGCATCCTTGGTGGTGGACCCTTTTACAGTTCGGCATTATGCTTTCCTCTTTAATTGTACAATGACCGAACAGGTTGTGGACACTATGATGACGCCTACCGAAAGCCCATTGGGACGGTAGCGTTTATGTTTGTCTTTGATCTTTCTTGTCGTGCATTAAATGGTCACACTGAACCTGACTTAACGTCTTCTTAGTTAATGAAACGTTGACAAGATGAACCCTATGATGACGTCTACCTAAAGCCCAAAAGGACGGTGACGTTTGATGTTTGTCTGCAATCTTGTCTTGTACTGCCTTCAATGGTTTATTTTCTTGTTGCTCTGGCTTCTGCCAAGTCACTGAGTACCTACATTGTGTCTTTTAAGACTATTGTTTTTTTGTTTTATATTTACGCGAGCATATTTGTGTTTTACTTATATTGCCTATTGATGCTGCCTTGGTGGTTAGAGATTAGGTCATGGCGGGGAGTTCTTTATTTACACTGTCCTGTTTTAATGGGATGACAGTAGGGTAGGTGTGAGGTTTGGTGCACACTAGAACCGGTTAAACCCCCAGTGGCCTACTTTGCCACTGACCGTTCCAAGGCGGTAGCCCTATTGTCAACTCTTTTGTCGTCTGCTTAGATTATTACGTTTGCCTTCTTGTTTGTCTGTTTGCGTGTTTGTTTCTGTGTTTTGTGGTTGACTGTCCTCCTTGAATGCTACTTTCTCTGTCCGATCTTTTTATATTTCTTTATAACTTTGCAGTCGGACATTAGACCTGTACAACTAACTACGATAACGACTATGACTTCAGACTAAATTCTAAGCACGAGAATATGTTGGGGGCTGATCTCAAAGTTGTATAACAACCTGGGTTTTAGTAGGCTCTGAGGGGTTTGTGTAGAAAAAAGCCAATAAAAAATCAAATTAAAAAATACATATAATTTATATTTCTGTTGATTTTTTTTCTGTCAATATATACGTCATATGCATCGACCTTTCAGACTATTTTTTCTCTATACAGTCTTCGATACAACCACCCAGACTCGGCTGGAGTTTTAAAGGGGCTTGCCTGAATAAGTGATCATTAAAAGCGTTTTGAGAAGATGGTACACATCAGATGCAGATCCAAGATTCTGGTTTGAGTATTTGTATGTGGGAGGGGTAGAGGCGGGGGAAGTGGAGATCCTTCGAAATAAAATGTTTTTCTACATGACGTTTAGTGAATTCTGTTAAAGTCAATGATGACTAACAGTAGAAATGGCGCGCGCTCCAGGTAATTCGGCATGCATAGGTTATACTTGAGGGATTTTAGTGGGTCGGGGTGCTGGGTCCGCCTTATCCCTGAATCCGCCTTAGTACATGATAAATACACTTTTATCCCCTATGTCTTAAACTAAAATTGCCGCCGTAGCCGGGATAGTGAAGACGCTGCGTCTAAAACTGTCTCGCCTCTCCCTCCTGCGGGTTCGAATCCAACTTGGAGCTCAAATTGTCAAGTGAGAAAGTGTAAATTCTTAATGTGTTTTTTGTGGTGTGGAAAAATATTTATATTTCCTATTTTAGATGATCTAAATATAATGAGCGAAACTAAAACTACCCATTATTTACAAGAATATTCATTGCGGGACAACATTTGTGCTATCCTAGGTTACGCACCAGGATACATTTAAACACAGACATATTAATATTTGTTATTGGGTCTGTGATTCAAAGAGTCAAACGGCAATTTTGCTCATTTTTTTAAGTCATGGCATTCTGTTAGTTTTTTTTTTTTAAACTTTTTACACATTTGAATAGTGCAAATAAATTGCTTTACATATTCCTAACTGTTTATTATTTTGTAACAATATATGTATTCAAACCTATGGTAGTACTAAAAACTCCAATTGTAATACCTTTTATTTCAATATCTGACTTTTAATACAAACCCCTGTGGTGTTTTAAAAAACTGAAAGATCGTATAGCGCGTGCGCTTATCGCCTTGAATGCACACTAGAACAATCAAATTTATCAATGAAATGGATGAGGCCGCCACTATTGAAGGTTAGTTTTTGTCTCGCCTTTTCGAAGAAAAAAAGAGACATAGGTGTTGCTTTTCCGGCGGCGGCGGCGGCGGCGGCGGCGGCGGCGGGTCAACATTCAAGTTTTGCGTTTAGGTCATTTTCTCACAAAATGTATGCACTAAACCTTTCAAGCTTTGCTTATAGTTGTATCATGGGTGGTACATCGTAACGTGACAAAGCAAATATGGAAGTGACCTTGACCCTCCAAGCAAAGGCCAGATAACTTACTCATTTTTAGGTTCAACCTTTGCGTTTAGGTCACCTTTTCACAAACTGTATGCACTAGACCTTTCAAACTTTGCTTATAGTTGTATCTTGGGTGGTACATGGCAACGTGACAAAGCAAATGTGGAAGTGACCTTGACCCTCCAAGCAAAGGGCAGATAACTTAATCATTTTTAGGTTCAACTTTTGCGTTTAGGTCACTTTTTCACAAACTGTGTGCACTAAACCTTTAAAACTTTGCTTATAGTTGTATCTTGAGTGGTACATCGCAACGTGACAAGGCAAATGTGGAAGTGACCTTGACCTCCAAGCAAGGGCAGATAACCTTATAATTTTTACCTTCAACTTTGGCGTTTAGGTCACTTTTTCACAAACTGTATGCACTAAGACCTTTCAAACGTTGCTTATAGTTGTATCTTGAGTGGTACATTGCAACGTGATAAAGCAAAGGGCAGATAACTTTAATTGTTACATTTACATTTCATTCACTTTCTTATGAACTAGAATTATGCACTAGATGTTTTAAACCTAATGTATAGCCTAATCTTTGGAAAAAAACATATTCTATTTTGACACAGTTGTGTCTTCGGTAGTGCATCTTTTTTTTGGATGCCTAGATTTTATCTATGACCTTGACGTACTTTTTGGAGCTGATGATTTTAAGCTCTACTGGCCAAAGGCCTTCATTTTTCATCCGGTCTTTACCAAACTTTACCAGATTGTTAATATCAATGAAAGGTCGCACAAGGTCGAAAACCAGCCAGATCGGACCAATACCAGCGGAGTTATGGCCCTTGATTTAGTTAAAAATGCTATATGTTGCCTCGTCAATACGATAGGGCTTTCATTTTTATCTGATCTTTACCAAATTTTACCAGATGTTTTGCTCTTTTTTTTTATTATTAGTATATATACTCTGTAAAAAATGTTTTGGACCATGGCAGTGTTCGAACCGGTACAATGATCGCTGAACCATGACATTTGACTATAACCCTTATTATCTCAGTTGATAATTCACAATAGATCAACAATCAACAATAATTTTCGTTTACAATGAAAGTTTGCGAAAAAATAATAATTTTTTTATTGGTTACTCGAATGTGTCCGTAACTGTTACTTTTATGGACTTTGCAACATTTTTTACAGACCCTTTGTGTGTTCGCGATATTTTTTAAAAATCAAATCGTTTTTGGAATGTAATGTTACTGGTACCAAATTAACCGGGTAGGGTAGAACTTGGTTACTAAAAAAAGATACCATAACTTTATATACCCTGGTCCTAAACTTTATTTACCGAGTATATATATATTACTTTTTTTTTTTAAATAGATATATTTTTTTTTAATTATTTATTTATTGATTTTTCTTTTTTTTTTTAAACATTTATTTATTGATTACTTTTCTTATTTGGGGAGTCTGTGGCCGAGTGGTTAGAGTCTCTGACTTGCCCCTCACCGCTGTAGGTTCGATCCCTCAGGGGCCTAGGAATCTGTATGTGAGGAAGCAACCAGCTGGCTTGCGGAACGTCGGTGGTTCTACCCAGGTGCCCGCCCGTGCACGAAAATTGCCCGGAGGGGCACCTGGGGTCTTCCTCCACCAGTGGAAGCTGGAAAGTCGCCATATGACCGTAGCTGTTGGTGCGACTATAAAATCCAATTCAATTCAATTCACTTTTCTTATTTCATTATTTTTTGTATTAAATTTTTTTTTGGTGTTAACGCCGTGTTAGCAGGAAGCATTGCTGTGCCTATTGCATTTTTTTCCGGTTCGTTGATTTTTGATGGAGTTACGGCCCCTTGACATTTTTTTTTTAAATTTCTTGTCGGCGCTACTCCTCCTAAACGCCTTGTTGGATTTCGACGAAACTTGGCAGGAAGCATCGGTAAGCTGTCTAGTTGTGCATATTGCGCTTTTTTTCCAGTTTGCTGATTTAAGATGGAGTTATGGCACTTTGACATTTTTACTTTAAATTTCTTGTCGGCGTTACTCCTCCTAAACGGCTTGTTGGATTTCTACAAAATTTGGCCGGAAGCCTCAGTATGATGTCTAGTTGTGCAAAGCATGGTATATCAATGAATTTTACACAAGTTTGAAAACCAGCTAGATCTATTTAGTAACGACATGTTATGGCCCTTGATTTGTTGAAAAATGCTATATTGTATTTTCCTTTGTTAAATCTGTAGTTACTTCATTTTTTATCTGATCTTTACCATATTTGTTTAGAATGTAAATATAACCCCACCCCCTCCACCCCCAACCCCACACCGACCCCACCCATTTTTATGAAATTTCATTCATAGAAGAAAGTGGGACAAATTAAAAAATGCCCATGCCAGACTAGACACAGCAGACTTATTGCCCATGATTACCAGGTGAGCGATCTAAGGCCATCCTATCCCTGTTGTTTTTGCAATGTTTTAAAAAAATTACTGATGGGAATTTTATGTCGACAACCCTTGATATAAGAGCCGTTTTAGCAAGTAGAGCATCCACAGTCCCTCTTGGGCCTCTTGATTTTAATAGAATGGCATTTTGTTTTTAAACAAATGCATTTAAACGTCATCTCAGCAAACGGCAAACTCGATTGTTTTTAGTTACTAAAATGTTTACAAACTTTCATTTAAGCATCATTGACCTTTTTATTTTTAAGTCCAGCCCCCGTTAGGCGAGACATGTGAATCCACGGATTTCTTGTTTCTTTTACAATGTACGTAATACATGATTGCTACTTTATTAAAGGATTGTTTAGAATTGTTTTAGGCATTTATGCGGTTTTAAACGTCGGTAGTAAATGGCGTAATCCACGAATCACATTATTGCTTTATGGTAAATTTGCCATTAATTACCGGCGTTTAAAACTCATAAACGCCGAAAAAAATACGCTTCGTGGATTTTCCATTTAAAATACCGGCAAAACCGAATAAATAGCGGGGGAAAAAGGCGAATTAATTGTTGTATTTACATTATTTTCCCGTCGCTATAATAGTATCAGCAACAATTATAATGACAACAAAAATGAAAAGAGAAATAACTACTGTCAATGTCTTTTCATGCAGCGATATATCCATTTTCTGTAAAGACGCACCGGATGCAAGCGCAGTGTCTGCATGCAGTGCATACAGTTCGTTCACCTCCTTGAAACGGAATAACCACTTTCTATGCGTGCGCAACCGAGCGTAAATAGTCCCACCCACTTGAAAAATAAAGTATATTCGAGATTAAGCTCTATATTGTTTCAAAGGAAAGTATCAAGAAAATACAAAACATATTAAGTTAATTAAACCAGTTTGCAAAGATTGTATAAAACGGATATCAACTTTATTAGGCGAGGCTTAGAAAAGGAAGCATGGCGAATAACTGATCGATTGTAAAAATGAAAAATTGCTCTGCAGACCATCTCATCATATCATGTATGCCAACTAGTTTAATAAATTCTAAAATAATGATGGTTGGCTATTTGGTTGAATTGTGGTATACGTTATTTTCAGCATATTTTAGGCTATATATGACGGTCGAATTTTTGTAGTAGTGGCAGACCACCCACGTTTCCCTACAAGTTCATGTAGTGTCAATAATAAATTTCACTGGCCTATATATAGTGATGCGCAAACGCTTGGTCGAGCATTCAGGCCGTATTGCCTGTTGAGAAAACCCCTCTGTTTTAGTCGGTATTCCTTATCGTAATCCTGACCGTAATCGTTACCGTAGTTAGTTGTACAGGTCTACTAGACGTTGTTGCGATGTCGATAAAACGTTGACAAAACGTGAAGGTCAGCGTAAATTTGCGGTCTCACACAAAACGTGGGCAAGACGTCTATACAACGTGGGAAAACTGTTAATACCTACGAAATGCAACCTAGCTAGAATGTTAACGTCGTACCAACGTTGGCCTAACGTCCGTTTTAAATTTGGGCTACAAAGTAGTATTGTCAAGCAGCGCCAACGATATCACGACGGTGGCCTACAGCGTTGGGACATCGTTGGCAAACGTTGGACCATCGTTGAGACATCGTTGTGCCAACATTGTCCACAGTTTGAATAGTTTGTCCAGCAGCTCCAACGATGTCACGATGTTGTCTACAAACGTTGGACAAACGTCGGTGCAACGACGTTCATGGACATAAAGTAACATAATTATCTGTTTATGTAAACATACATTTCCTTTTCGATGACTTTAATCTTATTCTTTGGAATGTATTTTAACTCTTTTATTACATATATGTATATAAATAATATAGAGATAAAGAAACCAGTTTTAACGTTATAATAAAGCTATTCATATTTCATGATATGTCAACGATATTCAAAAAAGGTAGCGCCGTGGTGTATGGTTAGCATTGCGGCTTAGTAACCCTGGGATCGAGCGTTAAATCCCAGCCAGGACCGAATTTGGGTTAATTAAAGAAATATTTCAAAAATATTTCCTACCTTACCAGTCCTTCGGATGAGACTTTAAGCCGATGTTTTCTAGCTAAAATGCTTATTGCAATACAGCGAGGATAAATAAACGCTTATACGCACGATCATCACAAATGTGCTTTAATACATTTCCACCATACAGCTTGAAGTAAATGGAACTGCCCATCCTTAGAAATAGTTGGACAACATCCCTTTAAACGATACGCGAGAAAGAAAATAAACTAAAATATATAGAGGATATTTCTTCGCATTCGTGAAAATATAAAAGTTTTCTCACTTCTCGATGAAATCAAATATGTTATTCACTCCAAAACAACAATTTTTTTTTTATTTTATGATTTTACAACCAAATATTTAAGCAATTTCAGTAGCTAAACCGTTTTACACACCGGGCTACGCGCCCTTTTCACGATGACGTAACGAAACGTTAAATGAAGTCACTTTTTTGAAATCGTTAACGTCAAAGAAAGAAAGTCATTAAATAAACAGTGGATTTAACAGTATAACAGTAGGAATATCTTGTGAGTCGTGTTACTGTGCGTTTGTGTTTGTTGTACATTAAACAAGTAGTCCTGGCAGCTACTGTGGAAATAAAACATTATATTCCACAGTGTGGAATAACACTTTTATTTCACTGATAAAAAACAATATTTTATTGATTATCATAAAATAAAATTGTATATAGGTCAAATATTCAACTTTTAAAAACGGGCAAAAATAAGGTTAATTCCAAGTTAAAACGTTGATAAAACGATGTCTCAATGTTGGTACAACGTTGTAGACAACGTCGCTGCATCGTTGAGGCAGTTTGACCAACTTACTACTTTGCCACTGACCGTTCCAAGGTGGTAGCCCTATTGTCAACCCTTTTTCTGTTTGTGATGTCGTTTGCATTTATTTTTACCTTTGCCTTCTTGTTTGTCTGTTTGCGTGTTTGTTCCTGTGTTTTGTGGTTGACTGTCCTCCTTGAATGCTACTTTCCCTGTCCGATCTTTTTATATTTCTTTACGTTGGGCCGACGTCGAACCAACGTTGCAGCTGACGTCGAGCCAACGTTAGCATGCTAGGTGGGAAGTGGAAAACCCCTCACATTTGCTTTAGGTAAATGCCCACACGCCAATATAGAGCTATAGTATCTTTAAATTAAGACATATGTTAGACACACGTTTTAAAAAACTGTTTTAATTGTTAAACCATTACCCGTCTCCTTGCACACTTCTGCGTTACCAAGAAAACCACAACGAGGTTCGTTTAATGGCGGGCGTTTGTTGTTTGTCCAATGAATGGCTCCTTCAAATTCCAGTGCATTTTTATGTCCGAAGAAATTAGCTACTACCTGTAAAATTTAATATAATCAATCAATAAAGAACTGAATGTAAGTGCATAGTTGATTAAAATGAATAAAGTTACAATAATACTTGGCTTTAACTTGTTTTAGTGTCTTGCCATTTCTTTTAATAGCATTCTTTACACAATACTGTTCTTCGGATTTGGTCCATTATATTTATATTTGGTCCATTATATTTACATTTTGGGTCATTACATTTACATTGTGTCCTTTATATTTACATTTTGGTACATTATATTTAAATCCCTCCCTTGATATGCTGTCAATACCTCTAAGTTTTACAATAAGGATTGATCGAACGACACCCATTCCAATCGCCATGATTAGGCTCCCCATACTTTCCACCCAGTGTAATCTCATCTTGTTTGTTTTCCAGATTAATTCCCTCATATTTGCCACCATATTTATTCTCCCCTTCTTTGACAACATGTAAAATCTCCCCACGTTAGACAACATGTTAAATATCCCCACGTTTGACAGCATGTTGAATCTCATCATCTTTGACAATATATTAAATCCCCCACGTTTGACAACATTTAAATCTCCCCATGTTTGGCAACATGTTACATCTCTCCACGTTTGGCAAAATGTTAAATATCCACGTTTGGCAACATGTTAAATCTCGCCACGTTTGACAAAATGTTAAATCTTCCGACGTTTGACAACATGTTAAATTTTCCCACGTTTGACAACACGCTAAATCTCCCCAAGTTTGATAACATGTTAAATCTCCCCATGTTTGACGAGATGTTATATCTCCCCACGTTAGACAACTTGTTAAATCTCCCCACGTTTGACAACATGTTAAATCTCCCCACGTTTGACAACATGTTAAATCTCCCCACGTTTAAGCATGTTTAAGCGCCTCAGGCTTGTCCCCATGTTGAATATCTCATGTGTTCCATTATATTGAGACTCCACCATGTTGAATATCTGTATGTTTGACACCATGTGTAAACTCTCCATGTTCCACCATATTTACTCCCTTCCCCATCATGATTAATCTTCCCATAAAGCCACACACTTGAAACCCCTCATTCATCAAAGACGGTAGTTACGCGATACCATTGTAATGACCGCCTACATGTATGTAAACAAGTGTCATACGTTAAAGGGACATATGGCAATCTTTATTTTTTAGAAACTCATGGCGTCCCGCTAGTTTTTCTGCATAACTTGGATTTGTTCAATCATTAATGATTATTATTAGAACTGTATTAAGCAATTTGTTTTTGCATAATATTAATTTCTGATAGTATTGCACCAGTGATATATTAAAACTTATAGTATAATAAGACGAACTAGTGAATACATAAAATTTATTTAAATGTAACCAGGGTAAAAGTAAAAATGATACTTGATATATCAATCGAGACACCCATTTGAAAAACATGAAGATTGCCGTGTGTCCCTTTAATGCCATGTTTTATTTATTTTTTAAATGCATATGGTGTTAGGTTCTTTTTATGTTCATGTATGTGCCCCTGGTTTACCTTTTCTGTACTAGCTTTCATGGTTTTATTGTACCAGATGAAGTTTGTCTTTATTTAAGAAATAATAAATAAGTACCTGTGTTTTATCGGTGAATAGAATACAGTTAGGAGTTCGGATGCGTAGTAATTAAGTGAGTGCGTGGTCCAGTGGTAGAGCGCCGAACTCCAGATCGAGAGGTCGTGGGTTCGATCCTCCGTCGCGGCCATGTTATTTATCCTTGAGCAAGATAATTAATCCACATTGCTTAGTACTGGTTCTACCCAGGAAGCCATCGAGAGTGATTAATCTAAGTTGCAAGAACTTGTTTCGCAATCGATGTAAAATAAATATGTTTAAAACAATTAAATCACGAGTGCGTTAGCACGAGTGATTTAATTTCTCGCATCCGAACGACTAACTGTATTTTATTCACCGATAAAATACAGGTCCGTATTTATTATTTCGATTCTAACACAACAATTACCCCATTAGTTACGCTATTGTTGGGGCACTATATATTATCTCGGAGGTCAAGGTAATCAGGCTGCTATGTTTACAGGCTGTTCCATTGGGCGCCCCCGTATGCAAAGTTCTGCGTTTCAGTGCACTAGTTTTCACGTGACAATCAATTAAGACATTGCTTATGTCATATAGCTTGCGCTGTATGACGTCAAACGTTCTCACCTTGTTCAAGATGCTTATTAATGTTATATGTACATGTGCATATGATGGGTTTATTTCGGGGGTGTGCACGATTTGGGAGAATGGCAATTTTGTTGTAATTAACATTTCATTAAAATTACTGTTCAGTTTGTCTTCGTGACGTATATTTACCGAGTGACGTCATGTAACGTGGCGCTTCCAACGGATGAAATATACGCGGGGAATTAATGTAACAGCTGTGTTTTATCGTAGAATAACATACAGCTGTCTCCCTTTTTTGTGTATATGAAAAACTGCAGAGGTCGTGTTAGAATGCCTTTTAAAACCTCCTAACTCTTACATGTACATGTTTTAATTTTTACGCATTTGTTTTATTTCCGATTTCCATACTCGTTTTAGTAGTAGACTTAGCTGTACTTATACAGACCTCAATCCCACCAGTCGACGGGTTCATAATTAGTAAGGAGAAATTCAGCTGTCTGTCCCCTTGAGCATCAATAGATACAAGGCCGCTCACTCCTGGAATATGTTTATTTTAATGTCAACTATAAGGTCAAGATAACAAAGGCAAATTGAATAAAGAAAATGAAGATTAATACAAGGATTATCATATTTTCCTTTTCCATTTACCTCAATTTGAGGAACTTCAACCTACTGTAGGGTGTGCAAGTTAGCTATTTATTTAGCCCCGCATACATGATTCCCTCTCCCCGCCACCCGCTCTACCCCAACGAACTGCAAAGTGAATGCAAATTCTGCAAATTCATATCGACTAAGTCAGCCTCTTACACATAGGCGACACAGTGGTCTTACTCTATCACAAATAGGGTGGTACCACCCTAACATGGATCAATCTTGCGTAAAAGAGCAACAACTCAACTTGGATGTTTATATTATCGTGAATTATGTCACCGTTAAAACAAATATTGTGATTGCGATTGAAAATGCTGACTATATAGAGAAAGGTATGTTTAGAGGGTAACAAGATACACCTTACCCCTTCAACTTAAACATCTCATTAAGGTGAGTCGTAAAGTTTATTAAAACATCTAATTTGAGTTTTGTTCATATTTTGAAAGAGCTAAATGACCATGACCGACATATTTCGTCCCATTTCGAATTTTGAATTTCAAATTTCGAATTCCGAAATCCGCATTTCGGAATATATTTGCAAGCGCCTTTAACACTATACTATATTAGCAATCTGCAGAAGGCAGGGTATCATATACAATTAACTTATAGTATATCTGTTGAAGGTGAGCACCATGCTATGGCTAAAGGGGCTTTATGCTCTTCGGAACTGCTCAGTTGTTTCTCCAATGCACCAGTCAGTTGTGTACAACCTTTAACAACAGAACAGTGTCAGAATGCAGAATTAGGGTTAAGGTTAGGGTAGGAATTCGGTATTCGGAAAGGCCAGAAATAGAAGTGAGCGAAATTGGCCACCCTAGTAGGTTCAACAATAGAACAACAAAAACAGTATTCACAGAACTCTGCCATGGAAGATGCACATGTTCAAAAAAATTGTATCTGATCGGAATTATAGGTTATTAGATTTGTACTGGGATATATGAACGAGTTTTTAAGCGTATTAATATTGCGCGACTTAGGAGCGCAATATTTCTGCGCGAAAGATCGAGTACATATATCGAAGACATTGTTTATCAGATCTCTCCAATATCATAAGCCTGCTGTTACATTGTCTCACTCTCTGTACATTACGGAGACGATTACCAAAGAAAAATGGTCGGTTGACATTGGATTTAACAGCCATCGGCATTGACCTCCAGCAGGGTAAGTATAAAAATCACGAATGCAATGCAACTATTCAATTAAAGACATGCCTGTAAATTGCTTTCCCCATATTTTTGATGACATGAGTCTTCCATCCATGTAGTTTTCTCCCTTTGCCCTCATTTCATGTAGCGCGTCGGCGTACACTACAAACGCATCATAATACGTCGTAGCTGAACCGTCCTGTAACATATGCATAATAATATTTAAATTGAGTATACTATATAACTGTACATTTAATCATTTCATTTGTCCAGTTTGATTTTAAAATAAAGGTGAACACTGGGCTATCCTCTGACACAATTTATCTGTGTTTGTAAATGTGTTTATGATAGCCTATTACACCTTGCGCGTTCCTACCTCGCGCGTTCCTTATAGTATTAAGCATACTATGAAATATACTAGTATTTGCTATGCATATTTGTCAGGAGTTGGGAGTTCTAAATTAACCTTTTCCAATAAATGAAAGTACTTATTAATTCATACGAACTCTCCTGTGTTATAAAACGGGTCCTTTCATAAGGTGACAGTGTCTTACGGTGATTATACAGTCCAGCTTAATCTAGTTTGAAACGTTAACATCACGTTTCAGACAGCGAGGTTCAACACATGAAACGTTGAACCTTATATACATATTAAATTTTCCTTAGGCTACCAGCCTTATGATTATACCAAGTTTACAATTGTTCAAAGCGATAATTCTAAAACACAATCATTTGCAATGAGCTCCAAACACGAGCTCTTATCAACACCCGTTGATTTCTAACTAAACAATCGGTTCGGAACTTTACCTGTTCGAACCTACAACTATATAAAGAAATATAAAAAGATCGGACAGGGAAAGTAGCATTCAAGGAGGACAGTAAACCACAAAACACAGAAAAAAACACGCAAACAGACAAACAAGAAGGCAAAATTAATAATAAATGCAAAAGACATCACAAAAAGAATGACAATAGGGCTACCGCCTTAGAACGGTCATAACACTATATCCGCAATAAAGTAAAATGAAGGGTTTGAACACGATCTTGCAAACCCTAACACTTAAAAGCTAATTATTTCAGCATCCTACGTCGAGCTGAACACTGCAATGATCTATCCTGTATTATAGCTCCAACCCTATGTTAATATTGATGTCGTAGCCTCATAGGTTGGGCTGGGCACTAGCCTTTGCCATAACTTAGATAACTATTAGGTTTCAAACGTGTGATCATCCACTTTGAACAATTTGTATCAACCTACAACTGTTCAACTAACAGCACCAAACTCTGAGCTGTACCTATTCTGACCTTTGCCTTGGTCAGTCTGTAGTTCGAACTATACTCACGAGCTACGAACTCCGCAGTATTCTATCTTGTAGCTCAACCCTTCTTCGTTGAAGCATGGAATACTACTATATGAAGTGTCTCGTATAGGAAACCTATATGCTGATAGAATCCAACATTTTAAAAGGACACACGACAAATCTTGAATTTTGTGTCAATCATTAACATTAGCATCTTCATATAAATGCAGTTTCAAACCTGCTTGCGTATAATTAAATAAAATGTTGAATTCCATTATTTCTTCGTTATTCTAACACCTGTTTAATGCATCATTGATGCAAAGTAATCGACAGTTAGTAATATGTTAATACATTTTATTTTGAACTGTTCCAATAAAAACTTTTTTACGATTTCAAAAATGCTAGTTAAGTACAAGAACTAACGGAACGTCGCAAGTCTTAAACAAATCAAGATGTTTCCCTTTAATGCACACAGAAAGAATAAACAATCATGATAATAAGGGACCTTATGACACATGACAATCTTGACAATTAGCAGTTTGAATGTTGCTTAACAGCTCATCAACACAGTATAGGTTACTTAGAGCCGCCCCAGAGAGAGGGGAAGGATACATAGGAATCCGGGAACCGTGCCCTACTCTTATTATCGAAGATATTCCTATGGTTCTTTAACGTGTTCGGAGGATATACCGATACACGGGACCGCCCGGTTTACGTCCCCATCCGACGGACGAGGCTAAGGGAAAGTGTCTTGCCCAAGAACACACCGACGACACACAGTGGCACCACGGAGAACTGAACCCGGGGCTTCCGGTTACAAATCCGCCGCGCTACCGACTGCGCCACGCCAACCCTCTTTGACACCTCGAAATATTATTCCATTATCCATTACGTGGTCCTGTCTTAATTCCATTAAGCAGCGGAATAACGGAAATTCCGACAATACAACGTGAAATATGCAATAACCTGTTTAAATTTACCTTTTAAATGTTTTAATTTTGCAATATGCAAACTTCTGTAGCCGAAATTAAAGTTTTATTTCATACCAAAGCCAATCCCGTGTTCGCTTCTTGGAGAAGGGGTTGGGTGTGGTTCTCGGAATACGTAATGCATTGTAACGTTAAACCTACTCGCAAATACTCATTTCATTGTTTGAGTTTTAAATATAGTCCGACACTCAGCTACATAGACATCAATACTAGCATTCGCTAAGTAACGAGCATTCGCTAAGTAGCGGGGAGGCGGAAATCCCGACACTCCGCTAGTCAGCTACATAGCATTCGCTACCTGGCGGGGAAAAATCTGATAGTCCGACACTGCGCTACACTGAGAGTAATATTAGCATTCGCTAATTAACGGGGAGACGGAAAATTCCGACACGCCGCTAGTCCGCTACATAGCATTCGCTACCCGATAGTCCGACACTCGGCTAAATAGACATCCACACTCTATACGCTACCTGTCGGGGAAAAAATCCCTACATTCCGCTACATAGACCTCAATACCACTAGTATGGAGCTACTTGATGTTAGTGTCTATCTGGCGGGTTGTCATTGGAAACCCGACGTTTTGTTATTGGCTCCGATACCTAGCAAATGTGTTCAAATACAGTTGTCTCCTTTTCTAAAATTTCAGCAGCACAGCGACCTCGATCCCAAGCCCATTGTTGAGAGAAGAAAATTCAACAAGTGAATAATCATATTTTGCATAGTGATTTTTATCCGTAGATTGTGAGTATATGCTTCCCAGTTAAAATATTATTGGCTTGCCATATCATATTAAAAACTGGTGTTTAAATTGATACGATGGTGATTAATGACAGAGATGATTATAAGGTAAAGAGTTTTCGCAAGCACATTGGTTACCCACGATTCGCAAACACTAGACTCCAAATAAACCGTTTGTGATTGCTTGTTAAAGCATTGTTCCTGTTTGTGAGTGCAAGTTTTGATCGAGCTCTGCCACGGTTAAACGGATACCCTGGGTTCAATATCCGGTTGAGGCATGATGTGCATGTGTGTTGTTCTAAGGTTGTGGTCCTGTCGCAAGATGACCCTAGTGGTTGGGACTAATTAGGAAAGAATCAATGTCGGTGACTGCATTGACGTAAGTTTAATGCAGCTCTTTAAAATATGTTAATTATATATACATGTACAAGTATCAAGAAAAAAAAGCGAATACACAGACGAAATATGAAAAATACTGTTCTCATGAACGTTTAAGACGTTCGTAGTATTATCACAAATACTGAATTGTCGACTGACTATATATGACACTAAAGTAGTGTTGAAGTTACAACAATGGTGATGATCACAACATAATTAGAGAGTGGCTCACAAATACATGTATTTACTAGCTAATGATTTATTTATGTAATGACGCGATGAATATGATGACGCGATAAATAACCTCCACCTAAGTTGTGGGGTAACTTTCCTCCAGTGAGGTCTGCTGACCACAACGTGTCCCGGGGGTTGTTGCTCCTATGAGAACCTGACCATGTTGTCCAGGTACGGGGACCGTCTCCATATGCTTTGATTCCCATTGACTCACCTAGATGGCCTACACCCCATAAAGGCTTAGCTCCACTCCGGGAGGCTTAGGCTGTAATAATACGTACTTTTAGATACTTTTAGAAGTCGGTACATTAACACAACAATCTTATACAATTTTCATTACATAAATAAATCATTAGCTAGTAAATACATGTATTTGTGAGCCACTCTCTAATTATGATGTGTAGCAATGTATACGTATTCTACATCACCGTGTATACACATCGGTATATAATTATACAAGCCTATATTGTCACCGTTAACCAGTGCACATAATTGACAACGTTATCAATTTAATCTTGTATTACAATTAATGAGTTAATGATCGACAACAGTAATTATATCTAAATTAACTTCAGAATCTTATGCTAGTTGTATCAATGTATTTTTTGAGAAACATATAAAAGCTAACCGGATGTAGCAACATCACGAAACAAAATGGCGACGCCCATTGA